>CM066038.1:111692203-111897778 GCA_033557465.1 Ichthyophis bannanicus
CAGGAGATCCCTCATCATTCTGCTCTCAACACAACCGATGACGCCACCATTTTGCTCCCCTCTGACCTTCTGTAAAGTCTTCTGAGGTGGCATGAGACTTTCTACATGGACAGTTATTACAGCTGAGGTCAGTTAGTTTATAGCAAGTTGAATCATGGGAGAGAGGGAGGGTGTGATTTTGTGGCTGTAGGATCTGCTGTCCACAGAGAACACTGTTACAGCAAACAACTTTGTTTCTTCATGGACAAGCAGGATCATTCCAGCCACACATATGGAGATTCCCCAGCTGAGGCTTGCGAACTACCTACAGTATTCTCTTCTCTTGCTAGAAAGCTGACTTGATGTTGTGGAGGAGAAGACAATTTGGAGCTTCTGTCATGAAGACAATACAGTATTGCCTGACTAAAGGCTGTATCTGCTTTTGCAGTTTGGTCAAGGCAATAATGCTTTGTAAAGGTACAGGTCAATGTCCATGTTGCAGATCTACATATTGTAGAAAGAGACTTGAAGGGGCCTGTGGTCTAACGATGAAAAGTTTAGAGTGTGAGAACAGCTCTAAATATGCTGATAGTTTCACAGGGGGTGTTTATGAATAAGAGAGACCGTCAAGGTTACATTTTGCAAGACAGGGAGCTTCTTTTTGCAGGAAGCTTGCCCTGATTAAGTAATATGTTTGTGTTTGGCATGACCTGTAGCATGTAGACAGGGTCAGCCTGTCCACTAGGCAGGCTAGGTGGCTGCCTAGGGTGGCAGATCTCTGTGGGCAGCAGGCCATATGCTTTGGCACACATGGCCTGCCACCTCCCCCATGCTCTGAGCCATGCCACCCTTCTTCCCCCCCATGTTGAGCTGTGCCATGTCGCGCTGCCAACCCTGCTTCTGCTGATTCCAGCGGCAGGGGGGGGGGGTTGGGGTGGTTAGGCACAGTGGCAGGCCATGTGCTTTGGCACACATGGTCTAGTGCTTCTGAACCCCCCAAAGTTATGTTGGAGGGGGGGAAGAAGCGGAAGGTCAATTGTGCCGAAGCACATGGCCTGCAACCAAGCCACCCCAAGCTGCACTCCCTTGTCCCCACTGCCAGAATCGGCAGAAGTGTGGTTCAGCACAGGGAGGTATGGCTCGGTGCATGGGGGGCACGGCTCGGGAGGAGGGGCGGCACAGTCAGGGCTTCTGCCTAGGTTGGCAGAAACCCTTGGGCCAGTCCTGCATGTAGATATAGATAAACAAAAAGTAAAGCAAAAAGCATGACGCAGAGTGATAATGTGGCAGTTTTTCCTAAATAAAAGTAGATGCTGTGACCAAGCAAATTAAGGGAGTTTGGAGAGAATGCTGAGATGTTCGGGCCTGTGACTTTTTTCTATGCGTGTTGTGTTTTCATTTCATCATGCTTCTGGGACCAGAGATAGAAAACCAAGGGCCAAGGACGGATTCTAGTGGTTGTTCCCCCAAGCCAGGCAGTCAGGAGCAGAGGACACAAACACAAATGTCTTCTACAGATGATTGCTGATAGTAAGCAGTCATGGTGGCTTTTGCTTGGAGCTTGTGGGCTGTCACTTTGCTGTCCAGAAGACTGCCACAGCACTAATAATGGCTATGCAGTCTAATATACAGGTGAACAGAATTCTTTTTGATACTGGCTTGCCTAGTTTATTGGGGTCATGAGACAAGAAGAGCTGGGATGCTCGCTGCTGATAGTTTGCCCTTTGCAAATAAATGTGCAGGGCTCCCTTATAGTCCAATGTATGTAGCTCTTCTTCCCAAGTACTAGTGTGCAGAGGAGGATGAAATATGGGTTACACCAGTGGTTGGTTGATATGGAAGTTTGAAACTACTTTTGGCAAGAACTTAGGGATGTCTTTAAAAGAACCCTGTGAGAACAGAATTGAGTATTGGGGGAATAGTGAGCTAAAGCTTGAAGCTCCTTGGTACTATGTGCTGATGTAGTTCTTGTCACTAAGAGACTACAGTATTACAATAGCCCGTAAATCAATCACGACCCTGAGAAGAATCCTGTCAAAAGCGAAAGGACAACCAGAGAAAGATCAAAGGACAAATGTTGTCTACAAAATTCAATGCGGTGACTGTGACAAGAGCTACAGTGGCCAAACAGGAAGAAAACTACCCACTAGACTACATGAACACCAACTAGCCAGCAAAAGACATGAACCACTCTCCCTGATCTCAATCCATGAAGATGCAGAAGGACACAAATTCAACTGGAATACAACTGAAATCATAGCACGATCACAAACAAAAAGAGAAACAGAATTTCTAGAAGTCTAATTTTCCTCCAATAAAATTGATAAACAGACATATTGACATAGACCCGTACCAATCCCTGTGGACCAAAGAGCTGAGCCATCACTAACAAGGCTCAGAAAGAGCAAACACACCCCAGCAACCCTCAGGGAAACCAACCAATCAATCCTGCGAACCAAAGAGCTGAGTCACCATCGACCCCAATATAAGTACAAACACAAGCATTCAAGCACATTACCATCTGGAACCCCACACTAATGATGTCCCCTCGAATGGTGACGAAACATCTGCAATCAAACTATCAAGCTCAGAGAACAATCTAACGTCATGATCTCCAACTTGAGCTACCGATATTCACAAACATCTTTAGTATAACAGCATTCAGTGAGATACATTTGGTACACTGCTATATGAGTGGTTAGCGTGGAGCCCGATTCTTGTAGGGGCATGCCTGGGCTGTCTGGCTGGCCCCAGGCAAGATGGACACATTTGGACCTGATTTTCGTCTGTGGGAACAAAACGTTGCTGTGGCAGCCAGAATCAGGCCTGAGGACGGCCCAACATGCCCCTGCCACCTGTGGGGACATCCTCCCGGCAAGGGCCCCTGACATCCGCAGCTTATCGGCCCCCCCTTATCCCTACCGCCCAACCCACAGCTGGCCTGCCGTGGCCTGGGTTGGGCAGCAGGGACTCCCCCGCACCTGTCTCCGGCCCCAGGGGGGGTTCCCCGGGACTGATCGCCGGGTTTTCACTGCTTATACCACCTCTGAGGTGCTATAAGCAATGTGCCCCTTCGGGCCTGGCAATACATACAGGGCCGTGACCTGAATCGGCCCTGTATGTGCTGCCGGGCTGGCCCACCCCCGTTCTGCCCAGACCCTGCTCCCCAAAAGCTCTAACCTGTCTTAAGGCACAAGACGTGCAGGGAGGGCAGGAGGGGGAATAGGGTCCAGGTGGCTTGCGGGGCTGCATGTCCCATTGGGACATGCAGCCCCGCAACCTGCATTCGTGAATGGTGCCCATAGTGTTTTGAAAACTTTTCCTAGCTGAAGCATCTAGGAGTCTTGTGTCTTTGCCTGGAGGGATAATGGAGTAAACACCTAAGCTTTTATACTTTTTGAAAGCAGATTCTATGACCATCCACTGATAAAGCAATTGCAACTTATCATAGTCCAATCCAATCCTTTGAGTACTCTATACTTGATCGCAAGTGTTTTGGATGTAGCCAATGTCAGTGGCAGAAATTCAAATTATGGGCCCCAAAGCAAAAGTTTTTAAGGGGCCCTCAGAGCAGGGGACGTCCACTTCAGAAGCTATGGGAACAGCAGCAAATGGGCTCCTTTCTTCCTTGGACCCCCTGCATTGCAGGCGCTACTTGGGCAGAATTTACACCCCTGGTCAGAGTTGAATATGGTACTTGCCATAATTTTCCGTGCTGCCCCTATCAATATCTTGTGAATTGGGAGCACTATGACATCTTTTGGAACATCTAAATATTTCAAAACTCACAGAAATTCAGATCTTGGATCTGTTTTTTTCTTGCATTTTAAATGATAGCACTTTGGGTACAAAGAAACTGAGGGTACAAAGTATTTTATGGTTGAGATTTGTTTTCTGGCTGTTAAGGCGAGGGATCTGAAGGAAGCTCAGGAGAAGAGTGCTGATGAGAAGATTTTCTGGTGAAAATGGGTACATCTAAATCCCAGGACTTATGAATATTCAGAAGGGCAATAGGCCCTTCTATACCCAACTGGATTTATAGACGGAGAAGATGAGTGATCAGAGGTTTTGAGTGAAGCTGCCATTGCAATTTGTTTGAGAGGAGTTTGACGTTTCATGGAGTTATCTGAGCTATAATGCTCCTTCAAAAGCTCTTTCCACAATTCCATAATTACAGGATAATGGTGTTATAGAGATCTTTTTAACTCAACTTCATGTAAAGTGTGATTCTTTGACTCCCAAATGTGGAGGTTAGAGGAAGAATAATTGGAAGTGCTGCTAGTTCAATTCGGTGCTGAGTGGTGATCTTTCAATCAGTGGTGCTTCGGTACCACTGGGGAAAGGCTGTGTGAAGGAGATCTGATGCATAGGGATTCTCTACTTCTGCTGTGCAGGTGAAGATGACAAGGCAGTAGACGAATGACGTCACATCAAGGAACATCTTCTTGAGAGTGCCTTTTTATGGTCATGGAGGAAGGAGTCTTTGCCATGACACAGTGTTAGGGAAGCCCTCTCGGTTTTGCGTGGAATATAATTACAGTAGGTGTGGTCTGTCGATACTATGAAAATTTCTGGGGAAAGGGACCTTACTTATTTGAGCCATATTTTTTGACTGTTTCTCTTTCTGACTGGTCATAGGTCTGATCTGTTACTCTTGCAGCCAGAAGATTGTTTCTCGCATCATGCTGCCTTTGCTCCAAAATCTCCTTCAGCTTTTGACTTCAGAGCTTTCTGGACATTGGAGACATTCAGGCACAATTGATGCAGAAGTTGACATCATGAGATATTCCCATGCACTGTATACTGTCACCCTCATGGTGGCCAGCCCAATGCCTAGGGCGCTGAGACTTGGTCTGCCTGTGGTGTTCCTGCCTCAGAGAGCGTGGGCTTGCTTTAATTCTGCAAGGTCTTCTGGGAATGTGAGTCCCTTTACCCTTTGAGTACAGATGAGTTGCAGTCGAATGGTTTCAGGCAATGACAAGAATTTATTTTCCCATTCCCAACGGATTAAATGCAAGTGAATGACTCAGGACAAAAGATGCCATACATTTGGCTTGAGGAAATTATATATGAACTCAGGTAAATTAGCCTTGTCAGCTTCAGGCTTTAAACATGCAGTGCTTGATACAAAACAAAATCACAACAGCTTCAATTAGCAAAGAAAATGTTCCCTTTTCTTCTGCTGCTTTACTGTCTTTCGCAGACACTGTTCAGCATAAGGAATTCACATGGTCAGCCAAAGATAATGTACAGTCCATTCGATCATCCACTATTTCATTATGGACAGAGTCTATCTGCATTTCTTCAGCCTCGGGTATAGCAGGGCGTGGCAGTAAGCTGCTATCCTGATCTCTGAAACAAACGGTTTCTCTGACCTCACGTGGGTTCTCTCTGTAACACTCTCCTGAGCAGGGTTGTGAACTACCATATATGCTGTTGTTTTTGTCCAGGGATTTTGCTACTTTCTGGTAACTATAGGGAACTGCTTTATAGCTGTGTTCAAACTTATATGAATTGTTAAGCCTACCATTTGGCTTTGAAAGGGAAGGAACTCTCCACTCTGCAGGGTCAGACTGGTTCTCAAACACGGCTTGTGTTTGCTTGCCTCTCAGCCTATTAACTTTCCCCTCAGATGTACCGGTGTTCTCCAGCCAGCCTGTCTCTCTCCTCGGAGCGTGTGAGCTTTGCCAAGCCTGCCTCTCAGAAAGATTCCTTTCTCCCCTGCCTTTACCAGACAAGACCTGTCCTGGGTTGCTTCCTTCTGGCCTCAGGAATATGGCTCCCTTGGTTCTCACTCCTCCTTGACTCCTTCTAGTCAGCATGCTCCTTTGCTGGCTTCCTTCCTGGTTCTCCCAGTTCCCTTTCTCCTTCTCCTTCCTGCTCTGCCTCTTGCTCTGCTTGGTCCAAGCTAATGACCACTTTTTATCATTGTAACTCTCAGGGCTTAGCTGTGCCCTGCCCTGAAACAGGTGAAACTCATTACTTCCTGAGCTAGGGAATACGTCACAGCAGGGGCGTGTCTTTCTAGCTCGTGACTCTCTTTGTTTACTTCTTCTTTGCAAACACTGAGCCATGTGCTCAGACTGCCTGTCAGTTTCTGAAAGCAAATCCTCATCTTGCCCTACTTCCATAGGCTCAGAAGGGACTTCTTCATGACAATACATAAATCGTGTGTGTTGGTAAGGGACAGCTTTTTTGTACAGTCAGGATACCTCTTAAAACCAGGTAATTTATCCGGTATCATGAAAAGTAGTGAGGCAAAATCAAATTTGATCATGACTGACAGAAAAGTTGGGACCTGTCTGACTGTAATCCCAGGAAAAACAAGAATGACCTCATCTGTTATAACTGTAAACATTGGATGAATTGTGCAAGCTCAGAAGATTTTACAGAGGTTTTCTGAGCTATTGGAAAGTGACCTAATTGGGTCTTTTCTAAGGTGACCTCACTCACCTGTGTGGCTGGAGAGATCCAGCTTCTCCATGGAGAGCTATCTATTCAATAATGCATGCTATTATTCCATGAACAAGATAAAAGAACAGACCTCAAGATATCCTATAATGCAGTAACTCTGAGGTCCATTTAGTCCACAAGTTGAAGAGGCTGTTAGCTGACCACTGCGACCCACTAAAAGATCTCCGATGGTTGGATGGCAGGAGCCATTAGGACAGTCATCAAGTGCATACAGTAGATTTATCAGCCCTTAAATACAAACAGACAAAGACGTGAAGTTGTACTCAGTAAAATGTGTTTTATGAAGAACGGTACTGAATTTTATAAGAACTGAAAGGATTTATTTACTTTCTTTCTACTGCAATTAATAAGGCATTAAAGAATCCATTTTGTAAAAGTTGCCTAGGTTAATGCATGTTTCAACGCACACAAATTACGCCTATTTTATTAAAAAAAAGGGGCATCTACTTTTCTTTATAAAATAGGGGCATAAATCATAAGATATGCCTGGCAAACCTAGGCACGAGCTCTAATGCCAGCCCTAAACTTAGGGGGTCTTTTACTAAAAAGTGCTAGCTGTCAGTATGGGTCTAGTGCACGCTAAAGGCATACCTTGGCCACATGTTGACAGCTAGTGCAGGGCCTTGACAGTTCGTGTTGCCGGATTTTAGTGCTAACTGTCCATGGCATGTTAAGGTTGAAAGTCGGAGGGTTAGGGGTGGAAAGTGGGCAGGGCAAATGCCTCGCAAGCAACGCACCCATGCTACCTGCATGGCGGGCTAGTAGCAATGGTGCACACATTGCCACCTCCATTGTTCTATAGTTGTGTCATAGCAGGGCTGCGTGCACCATGGTAACCACTTGGAACACATTTGTCATGATCGTGGCATTTAGTGCTGTGGTGTAGTCCTAATGCACCATGGATTTGCTCGTTATGGGAGCATTTGGTGCAACACCACAGCACCCTTTAGAAAAAGAGCCCCTTAATTTAAATGAGGGTACCTAGATTTGTAAAGAATGCTCATAATTTATAGCACCTGATTAAAGTATGCACATAAAGACCCAACTGCACACATTAAGTCATGGACAGTACATGAGTTAGGAATGTTGATGGTGTGCAGCTTTTTGCGACTCGTTATAAAATTATCCCCAGTATGAAGTAGCTAGATTTCTATCATAACTGTTCATCCTAACCAAGCTCATTCATTCTTCTCGCCCTGATAACAATTGAATCTCCCCTTTTTGGCCTTTCACCTTGGAGACTGAATTTGACATTCTTTGCATCCATGGAGGCAGCAAGGCATTCTCATTGCTGATATCATTTTGGTCACAGTAATGTGGTTTCTCATTTCTCAAAAGGAAGAGGTCAGAACATGAAGATTTGCATAGACCACAGAGTCAAAAAATATCTGGGAAACAAAGACATGCTAGATAAGGCAAAGAACCCCCCCCCCCTTTCCAAAAAAAAAATCAGAAGTAAAATTCATTAAAAAATATCTTTAGATGTATCTCTTAAAAGACACAGATCATGTAAAATTAAAGCTATCTTCTGTAGAAAGGATCTTTTTATATATTTATTTTTAGCTCATGTCTTTTCATTGGTAACTCAATCTGCATTACATTCAGGTACACTAGGTATTTCCCTGCCCTAGACAGTTTACAGTGTAAACCCCTTACCCATAGTAAAACAATATGTCCGTGCTCTATTCTACTGCAGGGATATTTACATCAGTCCTGTAGATTAGTGAATCCCACAGTAAATGTGTTTTGCATTGCAACAGCAAGGATATTGTGCATTTCCACTCACAGCAACACCAAGCTAGTGGCCTCAGACTCAAGCCTATCTTTTAAAGGGGGCAATGAAGGCTTACAAATAGTGATTCCTATTCTCTGATCTCTGATCACTATTCAAATTGAAGAACCTCCCCAAATCCCACCTCCACTCTGATTCTTGATCCATTTTCAGATTCCCACACAGACGCATCCCCTACTCCCCGATCCACAGTCCAATTTCAAATTGAACAAACCTCCTCTCCCACCCTCCAATCCCTTTAGAATGTGTGTCCTGCCCTGGATCTACTCTCCACCATAGAATCCCTGATCCTTTTTTACACTGAAGAAATCCCTTCTACCCAACCCCTAACTCCAATCCCTGATCCATGTTCAAAAATTAGCAAATCACCTGGACCGGATGGTATACATCAAAGGGTGTTGAAAGAACTGAAATATGAGATTGCAGACCTACTATTAGTAATCTGTGAACTATCATTAAAATCATCTGTAATACCTGAAGATTGGCGGATGGCCAATGTAACGCCAATTTTTAAAAAGGGTTCCAGGGGTGATCCAGGAAACTAAAGACAGGTGAGCCTGATATCAGTACGGGGTAAAATAGTAGAAACCATTATAAAGAACAAAATTACTCAACATGTAGATAGTCATGGCTTAATGGGAGACAGCCAACATGGCTCTAGCCAAGGAAGACATCGTCTTACTAATATGTCATGTTTTTTTGAAGGTGTGAATAAATAGGTAGACAAAGGTGAGTAAGTTGATATAGTGTATCTGGATTTTCTGAAAGCCTTTGTCAAGGTCCCTCATGAGAGACTCTTGGCGAAATTAAAAAATCATGGGATAGGAGGCAGTGTACTACTGTGGATCAGGAACTGGTTATTTATTTATTTAGCTATGCTTATATACCGTTTTTCATCGGGTCAAAGCGGTTCAGAAAAAACAACAAGTATGGGATAACTTATTTACAGTGGTGGTGGGGGGGGTTACCTTCACCAGGAAAGGAGTTTTTGTTTATTCACATTCCTTATTTGGTATGCATCAGGTTTTCCTAACATATTTACAATTCTCCTTTGCTTCTCAGTCCATATTTCTCTGGTGATTAGCGTGGGCATGTGTTCATTGTATGGTGTTCTGATCTGTCCGAAAATGTTCTCTGAATAAGTGAGTCTTTAATTGTTTTCTAAACGAGGAGAGGTCCTTGTTGTTTTGGATTTTGGTTGGGAGAGAGTTCCATGTGGAGGGAGCGTAGAGTTCAAAAGCACAGGTACAGGTTTGGAGGTTGTACTTTGTACATTCATGTGGCATTGTCAGCACATTGTTAGCGGCCTGATGTATTGTTTGTCCAGAGTTCAGTTGTGGTAGTAGGGTGTGGAGGTGTGATGTTTGGTGCTGGGGTAATGCTTTATGAATTAGTATTAAGGTTTTGCACTTGATCCGGGCTTCCAGTAGGAGGATGTGGAGATGTGGTCATATTTCTTCACCCCTTGGATGATCCTGGCTGTCGTGTTGAGGGCTGTCTGTGGTGGATTGAGAGTGAAGTGTGGAAGTCCTTGATAGATCGCATTATAGAAGTCCAGATGGGGAAGAGTCATCATAGTGCTTCTGTCTTCTTGAGGTTGATTTTGAGATTATTCTCCTGGAGCCAATTGGAGACATCATTAAAGCAGTCTGTCAAGTGTTGGTTTAGAGCAGGGGTCACCAACCTGCGGCCCGCGGGCCGCATGCGGCCCACGAGGTCCCTTCGTGCGGCCTGCGAGGCTCTACCCCGGTTAACATTACGTGCGGCCCGCCAAGGATTCCCGCCATTGTATCCACGCGCTCGCAGCTCACCGACGACCACCTGCAAGCGTCCCTTCTCCTGTCAGTGTCATCTGTGAAGCCGGACTTTAAGCGTTTGTCTGCTAGCATGAATCATCAGCCATCTCATTAAATTCAATAAAGGTGATCAGCCATTGTTTTCATAATTTTGCGTTTGTTGTTTTTTTCGCGGGGGCGGGGAGAAGGGGGGTGCGGCCCGCGAGGCTCCCGGTAGTCGGCTGTGCGGCCCGCGGCCCTCTGGAGGTTGGTGACCCCAGGTTTAGAGGATTTATGGTGGTCATCCGACCATAAAGCATAATGTCGTCTGCATATATGTGAAAGTTGATGTTGTGTGACCGTATTATAGTGCAGAGTGGTTGTAAATAGATGTTAAAAAGCAGTGCTGATAGTGAGGAACCTTGTGGTATCCCTTGGGTCTGGCGGTAGGGGGTGGAGGTACTGGTGCTAGTTCATATTAGTTGATACCTGTCTGTTAGGTATGACTGGAACCATTGTAGAACTTTGTCCTGTATGCCAGTTTCCTGTAGTCTGTGTAGAAGGATGCTGTGAGATACAGTGTCAAATGCCGCTGATATATTCAGAAAGATAAGGGTGTATCCAGTGTGCTTTGTCTGTATTCCTTTGATTAATGTATTTATCAATGATACCATGAGAGTCTTGACCCCGTGTGAGGGTCGGAATCCATGTTGCTGTGGGTCAAGTAGGTTGATCTTGTCCAAGTGTTCCTGAAGTTGCTGTTGCACTGTCTTCTCTATGACTTTCTTGGTGAATGGAAGGCTTGCTACTGGTCTAAATGAGATGGGATCCAGTAGGTCGAGTTCTGGTTTCTTGAGGGTTGGACGGATGATGGATGTTTTGAGGCTAGTGGGCATCAGACCTTGCATGAAAGATTCATTAGCAATGTTGGCGAGTGCTGGGCTTAACTCCTGTTATGTCACCTTGATCCAGCTGACCAGGCAGGGATCAAGAGGAGAGATGGTGGTGTTGAGTGATGATATAGTGGCTTCAATTTTCTCTTTGCTGAATGCTTCAAACTTTCTCCATGTGGTATTGGAGGTGACATCCTGGTAGTTTCCTGAGGGAGTGGGTGGGGTATTGGGATTCGGTTGGAGCTGTTTATATTGTGCTGCAAGATGCTGCGGTGGCATGTTTGGGAGTTGGCTAGACTGATTAGGGGTTTTGGTCAGCTGTTTGACAATGTCAAAGAGCTCACGTGGGTGGTTAAGGGATGTATTTATAAGTTTTGTGTGGTAGGTTCTCTGTGCATCGTCTATTTTGGTGCGGTAATCGTTTAGAGCATCCTTATATTTCATTCTGTCCAGATCATGTTTGGATTTCCTCCATTTCCTTTCTATTCATTTGAAATTATGTTTTCAGCTTCTGTAAGGCAAGAGTGAACCAGATAAAACCTGTTAAAAGACAGAAAGCAGAGGGTAGGGCTAAATGGCCAATTTTCCCAATGGAGAAAGGTGAATAACGGAGTACCCCAGGGATCTGTGCTGGGTCCTCTGTTGTCTTCATACAATCCTGCTTCTCTGATGATTTGTTTTGCATATAAATTAAACAGGTAGGGGGAAAGTATGCATCCTTGTCTTACACCTTTGCTTATTTTAAACCATTCTGTTTCTCCTTGTTCCATTCGAACTGTTACTTCTTGATCAATGTACAGATTGTGCAAGAGTACGATCAGGTGTTCTGGTATACCCATGCTTCTTAATGTGGCCCAGAGTTTTTCTTGGTTTACATAGTCAAAAGCTTTGCTATAGTTGATAAAGCACAAATAGATATCCTTTTGGTATCCTTTAGTCTTTTCAAGGATCCATCTCACATCCGCAATAATGTCTCTCGTTCCTCGCCCTTTCCTGAACCCTGCTTGCACTTCAGGTAGTTCTTGTTCCAGGTATGGTTGTAGTCTCTTTTGAATAATCTTCAGTGCAATAATTTCCACAGTCAGTTGGATCACCTTTCCAACAGATCTTTTCCAGTCAGTTGGCCATGATGTTGTCTTCCATATTTCTTGGCAGAGCCTTGTAAGTACGGTAACAGCTCCATCAGATTGCTGTAATACTTCTATGGGAATGCTATCAATGCCTGGTGCTTTGTTCTTTGATAAGGCTTTCAATGCTGCTTCAACTTCTTCTTTCATCACCAATGGTTCCTGATCATAAGGTTCAGGTTGAAACGGCTGTTGGTCCACTTGATCTTTATCATATAAAAACTCTGTATATTCCTTCCATCTTTTCTTGATCTTCTCAGCATCATTTAACATAGAACCTTGAGCATCTTGTAACATTCCAATTCGAGGCTGGAACTTTTTCTTTAACTCTCGTAGCTTTAGGAAAGCCGATCTTGTTCTTCCTCTAATAGTTTCTGCTTTTATTTTCTTGCATTTGTCATTGTAGTACTTTTCCTTGTCCTGTCTTGCTGCAAGTTGGAAATCTCTGTTGAGTTCTGTGATTGTCTTTCTTTCTCCTATGGCTTTATCTTCTGTGCGTTTCTGGGCAATTTTCAGAGTTTTTTCCATCATCCATTTTGGCCGTTTTTTCTTTTTCACCTTTTGTAGAGACTTCTCGCTTTCTTCCAACACAACCTTCTTGATGTCATTCCATAACTGTTCTGGAGTTCTGTCATTTGTATCTAAAGCAGCAAATCGATTTTGCAGGCGCAGTCTTTAAATTCCAGTGGTATATTCTCAAGGTCATATTTTGCTGCATTCATGAGTGGTATGCTCCTTTTTCAACTTTAGCTTGAGTTTGCATACTAGTAGTTGATGATCTGTACCACAGTCAGCTCCAGGCTTTGTCTTTGTCGATGTTATAGAGCTTTTCCATCGTTGACTTCCACAGATGTAGTCAATTTGATTTTTATACAATCCATTGGGTGAAGTCTATGTGTACAGTCGCCGCTTGTGTTGCTGGAAGAAGGTGTTTGAGATGAATAGTTCATTGGTCTTGCAGAATTCTATCAGTCTTTCTCCAGCTTCATTTCTGTTGCCAAGTCCATATTTTCCAACTACGTTGTCTTCTTCTTTGTTGCCAACTTTTGCGTTCCAGTCACCCATGACTATCAGGATATCCTGTTTGCATGTTCTGTCAGTTTCAGCTTGTACTTGTTCATAGAACTCTTCAATTTCATTCTCTTCTGCAGCTGTTGTTGGGACATATACTTGAATTATAGTTGTGTTGATAGGCATTCCTCGTAGACGAATAGAGATTAAGCGTTCGCTGACTGCATTGTATTTCATTACAGTTCTTGCAAGTTTCTTCTTTATTATAAATGCAACACCATTTCTTCTTGATATGATAGAGGTCTATAAATTAATGAATGGAGTGGATCAGGTAAATGTAGATCGATTGTTTATGCCATCAAAATATAGAAAAGACTAAGGGACATGTAATGAAGCTACAGTGTGACCTATTTAAGACTATTAAGAGAAAATATTTTTTCACTCAATGTGTAATCAAACTCTGGAAATTGTTACCAGAGGACGTAGTAAAAGCTGTTAGTGTAGCTGGGTTTAAAAAAGGTTTGGACAAGTTCCTGGGGAAAAGGTCCATAAAGCATTATTAAAGGGGACCCAGGACATCCACTGCTTGCCCCAGTACAAGCATGTGGAACCTATGCTTGTATTGGGGCAAGCACAGGATACTGGGCTTGATGGACTTTGGCCTGACTCAGTATGACATATCTTATGTTCTTAAGGTTGGAGGGTCTTAAGGAAAGATGTCATGTTGGGATATTATCCAGAGGGAAGGTGGTATGTCATCTATGTAGTCCATTATTACAATTCACTACCTAGCTACCATTAATACTTATAACCACTTTGATAGTGGCTTATCCACTTTAGTTTATTTTCCTCTTGCTCTCTACTTGCCTCATAGTAAAGGGAGAGTAAGACGAGGTTAGTGAAATCTGTCAGCTTCCACCCGAAGAAACCACCAGACTCCAACCACTTGAGCCACCTGATTATATTTGAACATCATTGATGCTCTTGCAAGTGCGTCTGACGGTAAGCTCTTTGGGGTAAGGAGGGGCTACAGGGGGCATGTATGACCTTTTTTTTTTTTTAGATCTTCTTCCTATAAAAATGGATAAATTAACCTCAATACCCTTAGGCAGTTATGCAAGTTAAAACCAAAAATGGACACTGAAGTTTAGGTTATGGGAAGGCAGAGTTATACTTTTTTCTGAATTATGAAATCTAAGCTGAATTTTTTATTATGTATTTTGCGTACCTAAGATTCATTATCAAAATTTTACAATTCATGAGATTCATAATTTGGTTTGTTCCTAAGATTTTCATTATAGTAATTAGAAGTATGGCATAATTACACCAGATTTTTTTTCCCAGAAGGTGCAGAATTTAATTATGTTATAATCTATTTCAGAAGCTCTTTGAAATAATTTCAGACAGACACGTATACCTTTTTCTGATTCTTTCCTTACATTCCTTCCAGGCATTTACCCTTCTAGACAAGTTGTATCCTGAAGTACCGAACAAGAATGGGAGCCTGGAGGCCTCATCTGTGTTTGTCAGTCCTACTAGTTGGCTGTACTTGTCATGATGTAAAAGACATGCTTTTAAGAAGCAACTATGCAAGAAAAAGTAGAAGAATTCAGGGCATTGCATTTTGAAATGAATATGAGGTCAAATATTTGCATATACATTGCTGAAGCACTTGGCTAGATCACTCATTTGAATTTATCCAAAACAATCTTCAGATGTACTGCTCAGTTTCCTTATAAAATAATTCATGAGGCATAAAAGTTCATAGAACATATTATTGTGGAAAGTACACGTTCACATTTACAAGAGAAGGAATAACATCCAGAGCCATTGTGGAGCAGCATTTTAAAAATGCAAGATTACATCAGAAAGAAACCCCGCAGTGAAGGCATTTTGCTTTCAGTTTATTTCACTCAGCCATCCCCATGTTCATATTTTTATGCCTTGTTCTACCAAAAATTATTTCATGAGGGAAAGCTGACAGTGCTGAAGCCTCTCTGGGTAAGCGATCATTACTATTCTGGAAAACTTGGTGACATGTTTACTAAAGTATGCCTACCATTAGAAACATAGGACCAGATATTCATCTGGGCAGGCTGTGCCCTGCAATGGTGCATATCCCTGCCCACTGACTTTTGACCCCGGATATTCAATGCCTATGTTTTAGGCACAGGTCGCTAACCGGGCAGCATGCAATATTGCCGCGGTCTGACTAGCAACAATCTCCGCTTCCGCTCTGCCCCGGAACACCCCCAACATGTCCCGATGTATAGCACTGCGGCATGTAGCACTAACCATGCCATTAAATAGCTTCTGGCTTTTGCTGTTGCCTTTTCTACCTGTTTAGCCACTTTAAGATCATAAGAAACAATCATGCCCAGGTCCCGCTCTTCTTTCACAGACAGAAATACACTCATACTATACCGCTCCCTGGAATTTTACAGCTCAGATGCATGACTAAAGGCACTATAGAATCATTATGGATAGAATTCTTTGTGAGAAGGGGGAAGGGAAAAGCAGTGCGGATATTCTTCATCTGCCTGGCTAGAATGAATAGATAGAGAGAAGCTGGCAAAATTGGCAATGCAGTATTAATAGGGGATTTCAATGACCCCAGTTTTGACTGAGCCAATGTCACACCAAGACATGCTACTGCATGGAGCAGCTGGTTCAGGATCCAACACAAGGGAGCTATTTTGGACCTAAACCATAGTGGAACCCAGGATCTGGTATGCAAGGTGCTGGTCTTGAGACCATTTGGCAATAACATGATACATTTTGATTTAATAAATGGAGGGAGAACTGCAAGGAAATCTACTGCACTAGCATTTAACTTTCAAAAGGGAGACTATGATAAAAGGAGGAAAATGGTCAAGAAAAAACTAAAAGGAGAAGCTACAGAAGTTAAAAGTTTACATCAGACCTCAACATCGTTTAAAAGTACAATCTTGGAAGCATAGACCAGATGTATTTCATGCTTTAAAAAAAGGGGAGGGAAGGCCAAATGACTGCCAGCATGGTTTAAAGGCGCGATGAGAGAGGCTGTTACAGTCAAGAAAACATCTTTCAAAAATTAGAAAATGGATCAGGATGAAGAAAACAGGATACAGCATAAGCACTGGCAAGTTAGATGCAAAGCATTGATAAGGCAGGCAAAGAGAAGATTTGAAATGCAGCTTGCAGTGGAAGCAAAAACTCATAATAAAAACCTTTTCAGATACATTCAAAGCAAAAAGGTTGTGAAGGAGTCAATTGGACAATTAGTGATAGAGGAGTAAAAGGGGCACTAAGGGAGGGCAAGACCATAGCAGAGAGACTAATAGTGCAGTTCCATACATGCACGTCTGACCCGTGGACACGCCTAATCAAAAACGGGCCCTCATTGATCCCAGTTCCGCATCTGCGGGACTGGATGAGGCCACAGGTCCGGGATTAGGGCACTAGATGTGTTTGGTGGGCACATGCAAGTGCTATTCAGCTGGCACCATACCTCAGACACGGGTAAACATTTTGAAAGTCCCCACACCCACCATATTCTGAAACGTTACACGTTTCGTATCCTGCCTGTCCCTACGATGTACCTTTGGACGCCACACCCCTTGGGAAAAATGTGCATCTCCGAAGCTGCTCATCACAGACAGTAGTTTGCTGATGCACACTAGGCATAAACACTAATGACAAATGACTGCTGCTGCAACCTAGAGCATATACCAGTCTCACTCATGCCCTGAAAAGTGCTAGGGAAGCCCAGTGCACCACAATATGATATACCAGAATGTAAATGTGAACATGTATGTCAGGATATACTTTGTCTCAAATGGTACGAGACATTAGGAACTGTTGGTATCAAGGGGGGTGAAGCTCACTTTATACCATGTCTCAAAGCAGTCCTTGTTGCCTGTCCCGATAACAGAGTGATCCCAAGCCATCCTGTAATGGAGGCCATGCCCATATAAGAGCAGAAGCTTTCACAAACCTACGTTGCTGAGACAGTGACAGAGATTTTGCAAAGCAGGCTGCAAACAACTCGTGGCAGTGGGTCAAGTACAGGGCATGCAGAAACAGGAAATATACCCACCACAGACTAAGATGGGGGGAGAACTGATGGGGAACATAAGATTAGTAAATTCTAAAAATGGTTATCACCAGGTGTGGAACAAGGAAGTTGGAAAATATGATGTGCAAGCATTCGTTAGCACAGAAGCATATGTGTATAAGCAATGTATATAAGGAAAGCATTTGATATCATTCGCGGGAAAGGGGACAAACAGGACTTATACAGAGAGTCTGTGGCTAGTAAGTTGCCTGGCTTCTGTACTTCTTTGTCTCTTAGCCCATCTGACTCAGGCAAGCTGCATTGCCAATAAAATAATGCGGCTGTTGCTACTTGGCTAAGATTGTGACTGATTCAGCATAATAAAGATCTCATTTCCTTACTGACCAAGTGCTGAGTCTGATCTGAACAGTGCGAGGTCTCCAGCGTATCTTTGGGGTACAACACAGCAGTCTAAGTCCACCAAAATCCCCAAAAGAACCAGCCCCAGTGATGCCTGCCCTGGTGATCTCTACAAACACGCCTTAAACTGTTTGAGATGGACCCTCACCAAATGTACAAAAACCCAAACTAACATTGCAGGTCCCCAAAGGATGCATAATAATGCTGAGCAACAAATGTCTGCCTGTTTTGTGCCTATAAGTGCACTCAATCTGCTGCTCCGCACTACCTTTCCTCTCTTATCTCTCCCTACAGCCCTCTCTGTGAACTCTGCTCATCTGTCAGATTGCTTCTATCTGTGCCCTTCTCTTCTACTGCCAAATCCAGATGTCACTCCTTTCATCTTGCTGCTCCTTATGCTTGGAACAAAATACCCGAGTCTGTATGTCAGGCTTCATCCTTGGCCCCTCTCAAATCCAGGCTGAGCACTTACCTTATTGTGTCACTGTTGGATCAGATCCACCTAAGTTCCTTTGTGTTTCCTGACCATTCCCCCTTGATGTATCCTGTCCACAGCTGCGGTGTTGTCTGTCCCGACTAGATTGTAAGCTCCACAGAGCAGGGACCATCTGTTACATGTGTCTGTGCAGCGCTGCATATCTCTTGTGGTGCTATCCAACTGATTAGTAGTAGTTGTTCTAATTGTGATAGGGCCTTCTGGCTATGGCATCTGAGGCCCACCTATCTACATACTGGCATTTCTCACAGCAGCTGCACCTGTCCCATCACGGCATATGTCAGTCTGTATACATCAGCTACATGGGCGGGCAACCCTGTCTGCCTTCCCACAGCTAGCTTTGTGGCACTGCTCCCCTGGTCAGGGCTGTGTGGGCATGGGAGGGGAGATCCCTGTGCCATCACACCAAGTAGCTAGACTCCAGATATATCACCACTAGCAGCTCTCATTGGTCCTGGCCTGGGTAAGGATGTAGGCCGTATGGGACAATCCTGGGAATGGTAGCACCACATCAGTTATGTCTCCCTGTACCAGGCACAGCAGATGCATGGCTGCCTTGTCACACTGCCAGCAATATCTGATCTAAGTAGAGTACCCTATGTACAATAATCCAGAAGGAATCAGCATAGGTTCCCTATGGCTAAATGCCCAAGCATATCCCTGTCAATAATAGAGGCCCTCAGAATAAGGGCATTCAGAAGTACAAACAGCACTGATATATGCTTAACAGCAACACCATTGGTCCCACAAAATGTGCATTATGGGCATGCATTAGTGCTACTTGCACTGTTGAATGCCCTTATTCTGAGGGTTCCTTATCATTGATGGGGATATGTTTTGACATTCAGTTATAGTGAACCCTCTCTGAGTTTGACTGCCCAATCATACTGGCACCTGGTGATGCTGAGGTCATCCATACGGTCCGGGTACTGGCAAGGCTTTCATGCCCCCTCCTGAATTACAGATGAGCACACCAGACCCCCCCCCCACCCCATTCACCCCTCAAACTACACCCACACACACACTCTCACTTTCTGTCACAAAAACATGATTCTGCCCGAAAAGGGCCCTGAACCTATACATAACAGCTATTTATTTATTTAACCAGTTTTGTATACCACCTTATCCTTCAATCAAAGTGGTTTACAACGAACTACGTTGGGTACATTTATAAAAGGATGGGGGAAGGGGATGGAGGGGAAATAAACATCTAAGAGTATTTACAATTGAATGAGTCAGTTGCAGACCGTGTGGTCATGCCTAAAGCCAGGCTATGTGCCCTGGGAGAGTTCATAGCATTCTGCAAACAGGGTGGTCTTGAGCATTCTTCGGAAGTCTTTAATGTCTCTCGTGGCTCTCATAACGTCGGGTAGGGAATTCCATAGGTCTGGTGCATAGAGGGACGGTGCTCTTCTCGATGTGGCATGATTGGTTCTCTGGAATTCTACAGGGCTGACGGTCCTATTGCTCATGTTGCTTCTCCTGTCTCATGCTGGAGTCCCTGATTACTAGATTTTGAAGGGCATTGGCTGAAATGTTGTTAATGATTTTAAATGTGTTCAAAGTTGCTTTGTATCTTGCGCGCTCATGTATGGGCAACCAGTGGAGGTGCTGAAGTACAGGTGTGATGTGATCGTTTCTAGCTGTGCTTGTGATGATCCTAGCAGTTGTATTCTGAACCAGCTGGAGGGGGTGAGTGGACTGTTTAGGGGAGTTCACCGTAGCGAGTATGGGTGCGACAAAAGCTTGACATATTGTTCTGAAGTGATCCTGGTTTAAGAGTAGTTTGAGTCTACTGATGAGTTTCAGTTTGTAGTATGCTTTCAAAGCTGTTTTGTTAATGTGTGAAAGAAGGTTTAGCTTGCTGTCTAGGGTGATTCCTAGGTATCTTACTTCCTCCTTCACTTTGATTTATCCTGGATGCAGATTCTGGTTGGCAGGTTGAAGATGGTACTTCTGGGTAATGAACAAAGCTTCTGTCTTGTTGTTGGTAAGCCATGTCATCATCACCTCCAGGCATTCAGTTATAGGAGAGAAGTCTAGTGCGAGTATGTGTATTGGGGTGTAAACCATAATGTCATCTGCATAAATGTGGTAGAGCATCTTGTGTTGTTTGAGAATATAACAGATGGGCTGTATTTATAGGTTGAAGAGAATAGAAGACAATGTGGATTCTTGAGGTACACCTTGCGGCACGTCAAATTGAATAGAGCTCTTTTCACCACATTTAACCTGTTGTGCTCAGTTGCTGAGGTATGATTTGAACCATTTTATTGTATTATGGTGTAGACCAACTTCATATAGCCGTTGAATCATTCTATTGTGGGAAACCGTATCGAAGGCAGTTGATATGTCCATAAAAATTAAGATGATTTTTTTAATATCGTCTATGCCCCTTATGAGGTTGTCAAATAGGGAGGTCAGCAGGGTTTCGACATTATGTTGTGGACTGAACCCATGTTGGTGCTTGTCCATTGGTGCATTTAGGTCTATGTGATCTTGTAGCTGTTTTAGAACAGATTTTTTGATAATTTTGCAATGAGCTGTAGGCTGGACATCGGACGGTAAGATTTAGCACCTACGTGATTTAGGGTGGCATTTTTGAGGACTGGTCAGATGATAGCTTGCTTGAGGCAAGGTGGCATGTAGCCTTGTTGGAGGAATAATCCCACTATCTTTTGTATGAGTTATTTTAGCTGTTCCTTGTATGCTTTGATCCATGCCACTGGGCAGGGGTCTGCTATCGAAGTTGTCGTGTTCAAGGAGTCGATTATTTGTTTAATCTGCAGCACTGAGGGAATAGCAAAGTCATCCCAAGTATCTCGGTGCTCTGAGGTAGGCTGTGTTGTTACTTGTGAGGGGGAGGTTTAGGGCGGTGGTCCTGTGTTTGTTAATTAGGAAGTCTGCAAACTTGCGGGTCATCATGCTGTGCAAAGTCACTGGTGAGCCTCTGTACTAGGCTGAAGAGCTCTCTAGGTCTGTTTGCTGCTTTCATAATGGTGTTGGTGTGGTATTGCTGTTTTCTTTTATTAATTAGATCATTGTATTCTATTTGTTTAGCTCTGTACTACATCATGTTATCCTGTGTCCTATTTTTTCTCCATTTTATTTCAAGTTTTCTTAATGCCCTCTTTGCTTGCCTGATTGTGCCAGAGTACCAGGATGTGCTGGCCCTCTTGAGGGTGCGTGGGTGAATATAATTTGCTGCTGAGGAGGCTGCTTTGACATAATATAATTGCATGGGGTACAAGGACTACAAATATGATCCCCATTTCTCACCCAAAAGGAATCCTTTCCCTGTTCAGACCCATACTATCCCAGCATCAGCAGTCCCATTTTTTGGAACATGGGAATTGTTAGGGTCCCATAAATTTGCTCTTTTAGCACAAACAACACATAGGTGCATGGACTGAATAAACACTATGGGGGCTATTCGTGCCTTCTCCTGGTCGTGACTAACTTCCCCGCCAGTTGTGCGGGGAAGATAGGTGGGGGTAGGGAAGGGGCGGCTCGTGGGTGGAGTCTGAATGTACAGGGCCGATTCTAATGTCAGTCCTGTATGTCCCAGGGCAGCAACTGATACAGAGAAGTTATTCCACCTCGGAGGTGGAATAACTTCCCCGTATGTCATTTTGCGGCGGGCCTGGGGCTTGCAGTAGGCGGGGGGAGGGGGGCCTGAAGGCAGTCCTTGCAGCCTGACCCTGGCCTTTGAAGGCCGGATCGGGGGTCGAGCTGTGGGGAATGAGGTCCTGCAGTCCGGCGGCAGGCATTGCGGCTCTTCAATGGAGTCGCGATGCCATGGCACCGTGACTCCATTGAGGAGCTTTCACTGAGTTAGCTGGGGACAGTCCTGCACGTGCAGGCCAGACTGAATTGCAGTCCCGGCCTGCACTTGCAGGACTGTTTGCGATTCTGATCCCGTGGGTTTAGATGTGCCCCACAGGATCAGAATCGCGATCCCCTCTGTACGTCCGATATTGCTCTTCTTAATATTTCTGTAAAGGTGTTTAGGAGTGCTTCTTTACCTTACAACATTTCCTCACTTCTGCTCCATGTACCTTAATACTACATCTTGTATTTTTTTAGGCTGCAGTCACACCAGTTCAAAACATACTTTTCACAACCATTCTTCTCTATGGGATGCATTGCAGAGCACAGCAGAATATTTTCTAAGTCCTAGCCTTATACCATGTTTCAGGAGGAATAATGTGGATGTGTCTGGGAAACAATACATACATGGGCCTTTCCTGAATAAATTTTATACATCTCTGTGGCTGACCACACCTCCATTCCGCCCTCTCCCGCCCCTATTCTGAGATCCCCATGCTAGCGCCGTGGACATGCATGCCAGCAATGTTTCAGAATACGGTCGGGAGGTTTTAGGAACATAAACATCCCCGCCGCACATACAAACCGCTTATTTGTGTTCTGGAATGACCCCCTAAATGAATTATTTGCTTTGGTCTTTACTTAAGATGCAGTGGAGCTACCCATGCCAGAAATTATACTTAAAAGTGATGATTCGTAAGAATTGAAAGAAATCTCGGTGAACCTGGAAAATGTAATAGATCAATTTGACAAACTAAAGAGAAGCAAATCTCCTGGACTGGACAGTATATATCTCAGGATGCTGACAGAACTGTAAATGAAATTGCAGATCTATTATAGTACCTGAAGATTGGAAAATGGTCAGCATAATGCCAGTGTTTAAAAAGGGTTCCCAGGGGTGATCTGCGAAAATACAGACCAGTAAGGTTGATGTCAGTACTGGGCAAAATACATGACTGACTTGTGTTGATGGCATATAACTTTATGTGGCTATTTGCTGAATATCGACCCAGAGTTAAGAACATTTTGGTTAACAATCTTTCTCAAGTCCAGGGAATCTCAGTCTCTGGAGGAAAATTCTTAGACAGGGACTGAACTGATGGAAACCAGATAGTTTCACATACTAATATTATTTGAATAACAGGAAAATAACATAATATTTACATTTTCCTTATTTATTTGGATTTAGCTCACAACATTTCAGTAGGAGTTCAAGGTGAGCTACATTAAAGGTATTGTAGGTATTTTCTTGTCATCAAATGGCTTAAAATCTAAGGGTCCACTAATGAGTTGGGCCGGCTATGTGCCCTTATGGTGCATAGCCCTGCCTGCCGACCCTTAACCCCAGATATTCAATGCCATGGTTATAATCGGCCCCATCATTGAATATCCAGAGATTGTCACACACGCTGGAAGCCGCAGTAGCTAACTGGGCAGCAGTGATATTGCATGCTGCCAATTAGCTCCTGTACCTTAAAGATAGGTTTTCCTCGCCTATCTTTTAGGCGCAGGTCACTAACCGGGCAAGCATGCAATATCACCGCTGCCCAGTTAGTGACAGTCTACGCCTTTGCTCCACCCACGAATACTCCAACACGCCCCGATGCTAACCGCATAGCACCGGGGCATGTAGCGGGCTCAGAAGGGGTTATTCAACAGCACTGTAGGGCTGGTACCTTTTCAAATGTTAATGTCTGAACCAATAGCATGGCTTCCTATTACAAGATGGGGCCTGCTCTGAACCAAAGCCTGAACCATAGGGCCTGCTCTGAACCAAAGACTGAATTAAACAAGATGGATTCCTGTTTTGTTATAACTCAGCATTAAAACTTGCAGATCAGGTAATTCTGTCAGTTTAAAAGTATTTTTCTAGCTGACTACATGCAGAAGAGCATGGATGAGACGTTCATTGTGCTAGTATTTGCAACAATGTATGAATCGGCACCTCAGCAACTTTAGGAGAGAAAATAGTCATGTGCCTACCAGGCTCTTCAGCCAGCAGGAATACAAACCAAGTTGTTGAATTACTTAGCGCAAAAAGTGAACACTCCAAAGTTGATGTTATTATCCACTTAGGCACAAACGACCTGGCTAGGAACAGTGCCTCCACAGCCCAAAAGGACTTCCAATCTCTAGGAGAGAAACTCAAGCGCGTTGTTAACACTGTTGCATTCTCAGAAGTTCTACCTGTTCTTGGTAAGGGGACAAAAAGGCTGCATCGCATTAACAGCTTTAATACATGGCTCCAGACCTGGTGCAAACAAGAAGGATTCATATTTATTGGTAACTGGGACAACAGATGGACCAACAAGAGACTATACTGTGCTGATGGACTGCATCTCTCTGTCGTAGGGAAAAGAATCCTAAGTGAAAAATTCAGGCAGTATGTGGATATGCATTTAAACTAGGAAGAGGGGGTGGAAGGTCAACATCTGCATGCCACCCCCAGCAAAAGCAGAACACCATCAGAAACAGCCACACTTTTAAACCACACATCAAAAACATGTGGGAAGAAGTAGGCAGAACAAAATCAATGCAAAATACACACAAGCCAGGTAAATGCTGGAAAGCAATGAGCACAAATGCTCGAAGCTTAGCCAACAAAATTCCAGACATGGAAGCCCTAATGGTGGAAACAAATTTGGACATTGTGGCCATTACAGAAACATGGTTTAATGAATTGCACGATTGGGATATAGCCGTAGCTGGCTATAATCTATTCAGAAGAGAAAGAGAAAATGGAAAAGGAGGAGGAGTAGCCTTGTATGTCAAAAGCAATATTAAAGCTACTGAAATGCAGGGGACATGGGGAAAAGAAGAAGCGCTCTGGATTGCGTTGGAAAGAGGAGATGGCACTGTCATCCACATTGCTGTAGTCTACAGACCTCCGACTCAAATTGAAGAGAGAGATAACGAATTGATTAAAGATATTGCCAAGATAGCAACAAAGGGGGAAGCGATCATATTGGGTGACTTTAATCGACCTGATGTAGATTGGATTACTCCTTCTGCACATCTGGAAAGAAGCAAAAAAATTGTGGATGCTCTCCAAGATGCATTATTTAGAAAAATGGTGATGGAACCAACCAGGGAAAGCTCAACGTTGGATGTAGTGCTCACCAACGGTGACAGTGTGTCGAATGTCTGCGTGAGTGCCCCTGTGAGCAACAGCGACCATCACACGGTGTGGTTTGAGATAAAAGCCATGGTGCAGGCCAATCATAGCAAGCTCAAAGTCCTAAACTTCAAATACACTGACTTCAATAAAATGGCAGAGTACTTAAAGGAGGAGATGACGTGGTAGGAGGAGATAAAGGAAGTGGAATTGCAATGGGCTAAACCATAGGTGTCAAACTCTGGCCCGCGGGCCAAATTTGGCCCGTAGTGTAATTATATTTGGCCCGCGAGGCTATACCAAATGACTACTAGAGCTAGCCCGCCGGTATTATACAGCGCATTCATTCATCGCTAATACTACAAATCCCATAATGCCTTGCTGTTGTTTTGGCGCGTCAATCAGGACAGGTCCCAGAAACGCCCTCTCCTGTGTGACAGAAGTCATAGCGATCTCAAGCTACAACTGTCACTGTGGAACCCCTTCCCAAAAATGGCAAAAAGAAAGGCAGACAACAGGAACTTTATGGACAGGTGGGAGACAGAATATTTGTTTACATATGTAAAAGACAGACCTGTTTGTCTGATTTGTGGAGTCAACGTGGCTATAACTAAGGAGTATAACATTCGACGACACTATGAAACAAAACACCATGACAAGTACAAGGACCTGGACATGACTCAAAGAGCCAGAAAGTGGAGGAGATGAAAAGAAGTTTGGTTTCACAACAGAATATGTTCAAAAAAGCCACATCACAAAGTGAGGCTGCTGTAAAGGCTAGTTATATTGTGGCAGCAGAGATCGCAAAATCAGCCCGGCCCTTTAATGAGGGAGAGTTTGTGAAAAAGTGCATGTTGAAAGTTTGTGACATCGTGTGCCCAGAGAAAAAGCAAGCCTTTTCAAACGTGAGCCTGAGCAGAAACACAGTTGCTGATCGCACATGTGATCTTGCCACCAATCTGTATGACCAGCTTTTGGAAAAGGGAAAAGATTTCGTTGCATTCTCCCTTGCTGTGGATGAGAGCAGCGATGCATCTGATACTGCTCAGCTGTCAGTCTTCATCCGTGGAGTGGACTCAAATATGTGTGTTACGGAGGAGCTATTGGGATTTAAATCAATGCATGGCACAACCACAGGAAAGGAAATTTTTGAGGAGGTTTCCAAATGCGTAACTGAAATAAAGCTGCCGTGGGATAAACTCGTGGGATTAACGACAGATGGTGCGCCAGCGATGTGCGGTAAAACAAGTGGACTGGTGGGCAGGGTCCGGGAGAAGATGCAGGAAGAGAACTGTGCAGGTGAACTAACTGTTTATCACTGCATCATACATCAGGAATCATTGTGTGGCAAAGCCCTAAAGATGGAACATGTTATGACCACAGTAACACAAGTAGTTAACTTTATAAGAGCCAAAGGTCTGAATCACCGCCAGTTTAAGTCTTTTCTGGAGGAGTGTGGTTCGGAATACGCAGACGTGCCGTATCACACAGAGGTGAGATGGTTAAGCCGAGGAAAAGTACTGAATAGATGTTTTGAGCTGCATGAGGAAATATGTCAGTTTCTGGAAAGCAAAGGGAAGGACACAGCAGAGCTTCGGGAGAAAAAGTTTCTGTGTGAGCTGGCCTTTCTGTGTGACATCTCGAGCCATCTCGATGCGCTGAACCTGCAGCTTCAGGGGCGGGGGCGCATCATCACAGACATGTACGCTGCAGTGAGGGCTTTTAAAACTAAACTGTGCCTGTGGGAGAATCAGATGCTGCAAGGAAACCTTGGCCATTTTCCCTGCTGCCAAACCATGAAAACGCAGTTCTTTACCAACTTGTTCCCATGCGCACAGTTTGCTGAAAAACTCAGTGTACTCGGCGCTAAGTTTAGCCGGCGATTTGCCGACTTTGATGTCCAGAAATGTAGGTTTGAACTGCTCAGTAATCCCTTTGCAGTTAATGTGGAAAACGCACCAACCAACCTCCAAATGGAGCTAATTGAACTCCAGTGTAATGACACGCTGAAGTCAAAGTATGATGCTGTGGGCGCCGCCCAGTTTCCACAGTTCATCCCTGACACAATGCCTCAGCTCCGCACCCAAGCTGCTCAGATGCTCTCCATGTTCGGCAGCACTTATCTATGTGAGCAACTTTTCTCCTCGATGAAGATGACCAAAACATCTCACAGGAGACGTCTGACTGATGAACACCTTCGCTCGATACTGAGGATTTCCTCAGCTCAAAGCCTGAGCCCAGACATTGATGAACTATCATCCAAGAAGAGATGCCAGGTATCTGGCTTGGGCACATCAGATTAGATCAGTGTGCAGCAAACTGAGCAATAATTAACGTTTTCTTTATGCACTTTTTCTTGCTACTCCAAGACATGGGCTTGAATGGTTGATTAATTTTATTATTGTTATTTTATTTTAAAAATTATTATTTATTATTATTTAAATCTTATTTAATAAATGAATGTCATTGATGTTTTTTTTTATTTGAAATTGGTTTTTGCATATCTGAACTATTAAGTTATAAATTGTATAGTAATAAGTGTTGCTTCATATTCAATGTTAAAGCAAATCTTGTTTGGGTCCATATTAAAAGGTTCATTTGTTCAATGCTGGCCCGCGACTTTGTTCAAGTTTTACATTTTGGCCCACTGTGTATTTGAGTTTGACACCCCTGGGCTAAACTAAAGAAGGCAATAAAAGGGGCAACAGATAAATATGTAAGAAAAGTAAATAAAAACAAGAGGAGAAGGAAACCTATTTGGTTTTCCAAAGAGGTGGCTGCTCAAATAAAGGCAAAAAACACAACTTTCGCAAAATTCAAAAGCTTGCAAACAGAAGAATACAGAAAGGAATACAGGATCCAACTCAAAGAGTCTAAAAGAGTAATAAGGATAGCAAAATCAAAGGCAGAGGAAAGGATGGCTAAAGATGTTAAGGGTAGCAACAAAACTTTCTTCAGGTATATTCGGGAAAGGAAGAAGATCAGAGTTGGAATTGCAGGACTCAAAAGTGCTGGGAAAGGACTCGTGGAAAGTGACACTGAAAAAGCAAACTTGCTAAACAAATACTTCTGCTCTGTTTTTACAAAAGAAGATCCTGGAGATGGACCAGCTGTGACTCCCAAATATAAAAATGGGAATGAAGTAGATACACCACCATTCACAGAAGACGAGGTGTTAGAACAACTTCTTCCCGAACAACTTGCTAAATTGAAAGTGGACAAAGCCATGGGACCGGATGGGATACATCCCAGCACTGTTCCCTCTAAGCTGTGTGCATGCTCACGCGCACACACCTCGCGGAGCGAGCGCACATACTTTAAAACAGAGCGCACAAAAATTACGGCTATGATTCTGATAGAAAATAACAGACATCTTAAAATTTAAAAGTTATGATTGTAATTACTAGAAATTTCCCGCTTCATTTAGTAATCGTCTATTTTCATTTAATTTGATTAAAATCAATGTGTTGTACATACTGTATTTTGACGTGTAGTCAAATTTTAAAGTATATAACTCCGAGTGTCGTTATGTGGCGCACAAAAATTTAACCTTCCTTCAAAAGCTGCACACAGCTGATATTGTATGCGCACACAGCCTACAGAAAATTAGAGGGAACATTGCATCCCAGGATATTGAAAGAGCTCAGAGAGGTTCTTGTAGGACCGTTAAAGGATGTTTTCAACAGATCCTTGGAAACAGGAGAGGTTCCTCAGGACTGGAGAATGGCTGATGTCGTACCTCTACACAAAAGTGGTGACAGGGAAGAAGTGTCAAACTACAGGCCCGTGAGCCTTACCTCGCTGGCGGGAAAAGTAATGGAGGCGCTCCTGAAAGAGCGAATAGTGAACTTTCTCAAAACCAACAGGATTCAAGATCCGAGGCAACATGGTTTTACAGAAGGACGTTCTTGCCAAACAAATCTGATTGAGTTCTTTGACTGGGTGACCAAGGAACTAGATCAGGGGCATGCGATGGATGTCATTTACCTGGATTTCAGCAAAGCCTTTGATACTGTTCCTCATAGGAGGCTTGTCAGCAAACTCAGTAGCTTGGGGATGGGTCCCAAGATGGTAAACTGGATTAGAAATTGGTTGACTGACAGACGACAGAAGGTGATTGTACATGGAGCTCACTCAGATGAGAGGAAGGTGATTAGCGGGGTGCCCCAGGGTTCGGTCCTGGGCCCGGCACTGTTCAATGTATTTGTGAGTGATATTGCTGAAGGACTGAATGGAAAAGTCTGTCTTTTTGCAGACGACACAAAACTTTGCAACAGAGTGGACTTCTCCGAAGGAGTGGTTAACATGAGGAAAGATCTACAAAAGCTGGAAGACTGGTCTAATGCTTGGCAACTACGATTTAATGTGAAAAAGTGCAGTGTAATGCACTTGGGTAGCAGAAATCCAAGGGAAATGTATGTGATAGGGGGCAAGAGGTTGGTATGCACGGTTCAGGAGAAAGACCTTGGTGTGATTATCTCTGATGATCTCAAGGTGGCAAAACAGTGTGACAAGGCGGTGGCAAAAGCCAGGAGGATGTTGAGCTGCATACAAAGAGGGATTACCAGCAGAAAGGAAGAGGTACTTATGCCACTGTATAAGTCACTGGTGAGGCCTCACCTGGAATACTGTGTTCAGTTTTGGAGACCATATCTTGCAAAAGATGTAAAAATACTGGAAACTGTTCAGAGGAAAGCGACCAAAATGATTTGGAGCCTGCGTCAGAAGCCTTATGAGAAGAGACTTGAAGACCTAAATATGTACACTTTGGAGGAGAGGAGGGACAGGGGAGATATGATTCAGGCCTTTAAATACTTAAAGAGAAATGATGAACAACAAACCTCTTCCAAAGACGGGGAAGCTGTAAAACTAGAGGGCATAACATGAAGCTGCAAGGTGGTAAATTGAAGGGCAATGTCAGGAAATATTTTTTCACTGAAAGGGTGGTGGATGCTTGGAATGCCCTCCTGATGGAAGTGGTGGGGCAAACACGGTAACGGAATTCAAAAAGGCATGGGACAAACACAGTGGATCCCTTTACAGCAATAGGATAAAAACAAGATAAACGGTACCATCTAACTTCTGAACCATATAATGTCTCAACAAATAGGGGTGTCCTACATGGAGTGGTAGGTTTACCCCTAAACAAAGACATGGCGAGGGGTGGCCTGCACAGAGCGACAGGTGCACCTACTCTTGCCATCTTGCTGGGCAGACTAGATGGACCATGCTGGTCTTTATCTGCCGTCATTTACTATGTTACTATGTTTAGCACGATGGACCTTTGTTTGCAGAAGGACCACCTATTAGCTGTTACCGGATTTTCTGAAGATGACATACAGGGTTCGAGTCCAGCCAATCACCAGGTCTTCAGGACAAAGAATTATATGGCTGTACACTGGAACCCAGAACGGAGAAGGAACTCAGAAAGTAAGAGAAAGATCTCAGAAGAGAAGAAGTGGGCAGAAAGAACTCAGAAAAGAGAGCGCAGACAGACTCAGTCCAGTAAACACCTCTGCACTACTCTGAAACATACAGAGGCTGGCAGAACTCTAACTTCTGATACACACTGTTTGCTTGCCCTTTCTCTCTGGCTGGAAAGTCAGATAGTATTCAAGGCCAAAGCCTTTAGATGGAGTGAATTTCTCCCACAGACCGGCAACTCAGTGTGTGACCACATAGCTCATTTCAGCTAACGTTGGACCTCTGCCATACCTTGACTTCATTCCGTTCCTGAGACCCGGACCACAGCCACAGGTGTTTTGGCACGAGATAAGGTACTGGTCTTTAATTTCTCCCAGAAGTTGGGGCTGGCTTAGACAGGCAGATAATTTACTGTATGTCATAGGGCATGCGAATCAGTGATAATGGTTTCTAAAACAGAGATTAGGTTTCTCGGTAATTGTAACAGAGCTGAATAACATACTACCTCGAAAAGTCAATTTATTCTAATATTTCCATTATTTTTGCTATCAGAAATAAAGTCTAATTTTCATACAAACAGGGCTGGTTCTTGTTTTATCATGTGGTTTGTTTGCCAGGTGACTATGGAATCCCGGGAAAGAAGTGTAGCAGTTTTTCCCTAGACAGACCGAATATTTATACATGTATATTTATCTGCTACTATCTCCTACATAATGGGTCTCATCCTCTGGGATGAGTAATTGAGCCACCCCCGCCTCTTACAGACTAACTGTGTAAGTGCCGTTGAATATCCCGATTAAAGACATTTACATGGTTTACTGGGCTGTAAACTGCGTAAATGCCTTTCGAATATTGGCTCTAAGTTTGCACCTGAGGCAATGGAGGACTGATTACTAAATTCTGAAGAGAGGCTAAGAAAACTCACCACATGTGTGCCTTGAAATGGCTCATGCTCATATAGAAATACACGTTATATAAAACATTCCTCAATTGACCAAAACATCAGCATTTCTAGTTGATTATATTTTGATATCTTATCATTGACTCAACAGCACACAACAAACACACACACGCATGGTCTACAGAAACACAGTTGATGTATGCTTGCTTTTATTTGCAGAGTAATCCATTGTTTGCATAATTTATTTTGATTGAGGTAGCAGTGAATAGATAAATTAGTTATTGGCTCTAGCTAGCTTATGCTCATAAACCATGTTTTTATATGTCATGAGACTGAGACCCACTGCTGACACTTATTAAGAGAACATATTAGTCAAATTCTAGTTACTGGAGTCCTAATTTCTCTTTCTCCACATGGCATTTGATACTAGTTTCAGATCAGTTTTGAGTGCTGTCTGATAGGATCAAACACAATTCATTGTGTAGTTTTAGAATAGGTGGAAACCCAGCTTGCAGCAAAGTTGGTGACAGCTGCTCTACAAAGATTGCACTGTGCATTCTTTCCACACAGTTCGATGCAATGCATTTACACGGAAAGTAAATTATTTAATGAAAGCAATGACAAAATGCTTAAAACATGCTGTATCTTGTGGGGAATATGCTTGAAATCCTGGGAAAATAATTAAGAGACATATATAATCCTCATACTTACCAAATAAAAAAATAACAGCAATTTGAAATCTCATCCTTGTGGCGGGGATAATATGTATGGGCTCTGTTAGGTGACAAAAAGCAAATTATGGATTAAATTTTTGCACCGACTATTTGTACATTCAAGTGCAGTGAAATGCATGAAATAAAAAGGATTTCTGGAAGAAAAATAACATTACATTACAAAGAGCACAAACTATAGAGAACTGCTCATGAGGGCCTGAGTCAGCAACAGTTTGGCTGCCCTGGTAACCAATAAGCGGGACCATACCAAGCTAGAAATGCACCCTGTACGATTCATGAATCTGAGGCTCCCCTACCCAGTCATGTGGAAAAACCTCATGGAAGCCCAGTAATGACATAGTGCCCCTTTGGTACTTGTGTCCTGTGCGGCTGCACCCCTCTCACACCCTTTGGTATGGCCCTACTAGTAAGGTTACAATAAGGTTATTACTCTACAACATCGGCTTGCCCGGTATTTCAGACCCTTGATGTGGGTCACTGAGCAAGGCTGCCAAACCCTGTGTGATGACCTTAGCTTAGCTTTGATGAGTTTCACCGTCATCCATGCTATTCTGCCCACTGATCCTGTCTCACACACCTAGTTTCTTCCTCTCAAAGCAACTGAGTCCCAGGCTTTCTGAATGTCTCCCGTCAATAATAATAATACTTATTTTTAGAAAGCTACTGGACATATACAAAACTGCATAGTGGTAATAAGTGTTCAGGTAAGATAAATCCCTGTCCCTTATATCTGAGGCAACGGGTAGCAATATTACTTGAGATCACAAGAGGTGTTAGTGGCAGAAGAACAACTCTGGTTGAGATGTCTGCTGACATTCGCTATGTTATTATATTTCCTTATTCTCAGCTGTAGTCATCAAGCCAATTCTTCCTTCATGATGTTAGCAGCATTCAAAAGATGCCGGCAATCTTCTTCCAATCACACCTTGCCAAGAAAACCCAGGGGCTGGCATCAACTTGACAGCACAAAGCAACAAAACTACTTTATTGTATGACAGGTTTCCAGCATGATCTTGTCTCAAGGTTATCCGCACTGGTTGTCTAACTTCCTGTGAAGTGGAATCCCGGATGCCTCTTTGATCTCTTGCATGATGGCTTAACCTGTGAGGCCCCAGTCAATCTCAATGAATGTGTGGCGAGGGGGGAGGGTGGAGGGGGGTCTGCCCACAAGCATATTTTCTGGATTGCATATCTGCCAATCCATATGAGTCAGGATGATACAGTGTGGTACATAAGTGTTGACCACCATCACAGGCCATGAGAAAACTGAATTTTTTCAAGGTAAAAGAAAGCCATTGTCAGATTCAAAAAATCCTGGTAGACCATATATTAAAAAATTTGTTATACGCAGGGCTTTATATCTGTCTGTACTTGAGGCTTCTTAATACTGGCATCTTTTTTCTTCTTTCTGCTTCAGCTCCTGGGAAATGAGAAGAGGGGAGGGGCTGGATGAAGCAGGACAATGAGGGATATTCTTTGAGGGGCACTGGCCAGAAATAATGCAAAGCAACACCACAACAAGGAACAATTGTCCATATTATTAACCCTTCTGTGCCCTGTAATTTGAATTACTGCTATCTTTCTCTTTTTATCCTTTTAACCATCTTGTGATGGAATATTCATTTTTAATTATTTATTTTATTTATTTAACAGGCTTTATATAGTGCCTTATCATTAATTCAAGATGATTCACATGGAACAAACATAGCAATAAGCTTTTACATAGAAAAGGCAATTAGTAATTGTTTGATGTCTTTTTGTTGGGCCTTTTGTTTGGAATGCATTGCCCTTAAGACTTAGGATTTTGTTTACTTGTCTTGATTTAAAGAAGAAGGTGAATTTTTGTTTATTTTAGGAGAGTGTTTAGTCTAAGAATTAAATAAGACTATTGTCTGACGTTAGGTATTTAATTTTATTTAGTCATACTTTCATGCTTCAATTTCGATTCTTTTAGAGATTATGTGATGTTGTTTTTTTTATATGCTGTGATTTTATATACTGTATGTCTGTGTTATATTGTATTCCTTATGTTTGATTGTAAACCACAGAGGTTGCATAGGATCCACAGTATAGAAGATTTGCATATAAATAAATAATGAAATAACCCACTTTGAAGGTAATTTTATAACAGGGCGCAAAGGTTAAGTGGCATGGAAGGCACCCATTTTGTGCCTATTTTATAAAGACAAAGAGGCACCTATTTGTTTTTATAAAATACTAGCATAAATCCTACAGAGACTGTGCCTACATTGCAGGAGTGCAAAGAGCAATCACTCCACCTGCAGCGACTACAGAGCACAAAGGAATCAGGACAACTGTGCCGTAGAAAGCAACAGAGAGCTTTATTGGTATCCATGATGTCACTCTACATATGTTTCGGCTGAAGCCTTCTTCAGGGGATATTGACCTCACTACAACAAGCACATAAAATCAATGTATAATAATAATAACAACAATAAATACATGTAAATAATTAAACATTCACTTTCAGTTTCAATTCTACCTGTTGTAACTTTTGAAGAAACCACCTGAAGATTTTCCAGGTGCAACTCTTGGTTTCATCCTGTTCTAGGATGAGCTAGCTGAGAGTTATAAAATGAGGGGGAAAAAATCCTGTGTAATGGCAAATAAAGGCTTGTGATGCCAGAGCTTAAATACAACCCAGTTCTGATTGAGCTGGAACCTCAAAAAGACCAGAAGGAAATTCTTGGGCCAAATATACAATAAAACCAATTAAAAGCCCCTTATTGGTTCAACCCTTTAGAACATTACACTGGAATGGCGACTTGATTTGGTTCTATTCATGCTAGAAGTGGAAAAATTGATAGTTTTCTGATAGACTGAAAATCAGTCAAGGCACTGTAGAGCAAATCAACTTTTACTTAAAACAAACTCTAAAAGTAAGTCAGGGCACAGTGTGTTAAGATATAGCTTTATTAAGAAAGTAGAAAAGGGTAAATATTTTTTGATTATACAGAGATAAATTATTTTCTAGTGAAAACCTTTACAAAGGGGCCTTCCAGTTAGGAGGCAAGAGAACTGTGAAATTTTTTAAATAGGTATTATAGCCAAGTGAGAGATTCAAAAGGTCAATTTCAAGGGTTCCCTCTATCAAACCAAAGGCAGTGTGAATCACCAAGAAAATTGAAAAGAGATTGCCTTAGAAGCACAGGTGTAAATAGGTCAACCAAAGCTCACTGATTTTCAGTCTGAAGTACTTTGTAAAAAGCTACTCTTGCTGGGAAGGATTTTGTACTTGTTAAGTATTGACCTGCTTGGAATTTCTTGGGTTAAAAGGAATTCTTTGGGCTTAAACTGATAAAATCTATTTTAAAGTTCTATGTTTTATAAAGTCAGTCAATGTACTGTGTAACAAGTCAGCTTTTATTAAGTGATTCTTTTCCTCCCACCCACCCCAGGCATAATATTTGATTTATAGGCTCCTAAACCTATTAAAGGGAAAGAGGTGGTCATATTCACTTTCAGGTTTAGCTAGTTATCAGATTCATTGAACATGTAGATAGTCACGGACTAGATTGTAAGCTCTGATGAGCAGGGACTGTCTCTTACATGTTTGTGTGCAGCGTTGCATATGACTTGTAGTGCTATACAAATGCTCAATAGTAGTAATAGTGGTTTAATGGGAGAAAGGCAATATGGATTTAACCAAGGAAAGTCTTGTCTTACTGTTTATTTATTTGATTTTACATACCACACTCTTGAAATCAGTGTGGTTTACACAGAACAAGAATAAACGGTTTACATTGAACAGACATCACAGAACAAAACAATAAACATCTAGCATTGCACAATAAATAATAAACATATTACATTGAACAGGCGCGTCAACTTGGGTAGTAACAGGGAGTACAAAGTTATAAGCTGGTATGTGGGCTGTAAGCAGCTAGAGTACTCGGAGCTAGGGTTGGCAGGCAAAGTCTATAGGTCATAATATAGTTGGAACAAATTAGTGCTTTCCTGAAGGTTGACAGGTCGGAGATGGATCAGATCAGGGCAGGGAGAGTGTTCCAAAGAGATGGTGCGTATAATGAGAAATCTCTGTTTTTAGCAGCTTTGGAACTCTTTCTTATTGTTGATGGGGTGGTGAGTGTGTTTGTCATGTTTGTTCTTCTCATTCTGTTGTTCTGTGTGTATTGTATGATTTCTGCAAGGGAGACTGTGGAGAGGTTATGCAGCACTTTAAATGTCATCAACAGAGCTTTGTAAATTAGGTGGCTCACTAGTGGGAGCCAATGCAATTGCCTTAGGAGTGGCGTGACATGATCAAATCTGGAGGCTCCATACAGGGTTCAGGCCGTAGTGTTCAAGACCATTTGAAGAGGATGAAGTGTGTAACCTGACAGGCTGCAGAGAATGATATTTGCATAGTCAAAATGTGGAAACATAAGAGCATGGAATATGGTGCGGAAGTTGCCAACCTACAGCAGTGGGCGAAAGAGACGGAGGGTCCTTATTTTGTGGTATACTGCCTTAGTAACATTATTTATGTGTGTTTCCATACTCAGTCGTTGATCCAGGGGGACTCCTAGATAATGCACTTCTTGCTTCGTCTTCTATTCTGAATCTTTTTTTTTTATTTAAAGGCTTCAACGCAGTTACAGAAAAAAAGAAAGTCCACTCCCAAAATACTTGCACAATAATGAAGCATAGAATCAATTCAAACAATTGCCATAACACCACCTTATTTTTTTATTTTTGTTAAAGAAAATCCCCTTACAACCCAAATTCCCTACTCATCTACTTCCCTCTCCCCTTATTTCTCTCACTTCCCCTCCTTCCTCCTCCCCCTGCCCATCCCTGTCCCTTCCCACCTCTCCACCATTCTCTCTCTCCCCCCCCCCGCCACGGAATCAGACAAGTAAAGGACATCCTCTCCTCATGGTGTTACTAAGAAGGAGGAAGTAACAAGTCCCCATGTCTAGGAGTGGACCTCTTTATATATCTCTAGTTAAGTTAGTGATGATACTGGTGATGAGCCGTATTTTAACACAAAGGGCTCCCAAATCTGTTCAAACTGGGGCAGGTGCATCCTTCCAACTGCCACCCCCATTCCATTGTGTATAGGCCCCACATACTTTCCAGCCAGCATGACAATGCCAGAGGCACTGCCTGTTTTCAGGCAGTCGCTAATGTCAGCCTAGCTGCGTTCAGACCATGACAAATCCTGGTCTGAACGCAGGATTGGCAAGGAATACAATATCGTTTGAAACAAATAATAGGTTTGAATATCCCCTGAAACCCGGGTATTTTTCTATTTGGGAAGAAGGTCCCTTGAGGATGCTAATTGGGGGAGTGCATCCTCAAGGGACCTTCTTCCCAAATAGAAAAATACCCGGGTTTCAGGGGATATTCAAACCTATCATTTGTTTCAAACGATATTGTATTCCTTGCCAAAAGCCCTGGATTCGGGGGTAGAACCCGTGCATGGCATTGCGCCGCCGCATAGTACCAATGAAGATTAGGGACTCCCATTCTCTCCCTTCCCGTGTGAGCATACAAGATCCGTCGAGCTATTAGAGGGCGTTTAAATTTCCATATGATCTTCATTATCAATACTTGCCAGGACTTTAAGGCTCCTCACAGCAGGGATATGGGGAGTACCTGGAAAGGGTATAGGAATCGTGGCACTACCCACCATATTCGTGACATCAATGCGTCCAAAGCATGACAACATCAAGCCCGTCCAGGACTCCAAGTCCCTTTTAACCTGCTGGAGCAAGGGTCCAAAGTTCACCCAATACAGTGCCACCCTATCTACCATGAGATATACACCCAGATAATGAAGGGCTTTGTCCACCCATCGAAAAGGAAGTTGCGTCTTCAGCTGTGCACACACCGCCTCCTCAGCACCCACATTTAAGATTTCCAACTTAGCGTAAATAATCTTAAATCATGAAACTTGCAAAAAGGCCACAAAGATTTGCATTGCACAGGGAAGGAGGCTTCAGGCCTAGCTAGGGACAATATGATATCATCTGCAAAAAGTGTTATTTTGTACTCATGCGAGCCCACCCATACTCCAGCTACATCAGGATGCTTACCAAAGCTTTGCACCAATGGTTCCATTACTAACCAAACAAAAGTGGGGATAGCGGGCACCCCTATCGAGTACCCCGTTCCATTTCAAAGCTCTGTGATTGGCCCCCATGAACTTGGATGCTGGCTAGGGGTCCTTGATAGAAACCATGCACCCATTGTAAAAAATGGGGCCCAAACCCCATTTTATAGAAGACGCGTCTCAAGAAACCCCAACTGACCCTATAAAACGCTTTCTTGGTGTCAACGCCCACCAGAAGTGCTGGTTGGGGATCATGTCATGCAGCATGTAGCACTTGCAGCATCCACCGAACGCTGTCAGCTGCCTGATGACCAGGCACAAAACCAATTTGGTCAGGGTGTACCAGGCCTGGAAGAGCCAAATTTAGCCGGGTGGCCAGCACAGAGGCCAATATTTTAACAACCGTATTTTTAGAAGGAGATGGGGCGGTATGATGCTGCCTCTTGAGGTGGTTTACCCGGTTTAGGTATTACCACAATGACTGCCTTGAGCTGTGTGGAGGGCAACGACGACCCTCGCAACACCTCGTTAAAGAGCACACCCAGAGTGGGTGCCAATTGAGCACTGTATTTTTTATAATACTCAGAGGGGAACCCATCTCCACCAGGAGCCCCTTAGTCGCGCCTCCCATCCCTTCTAAATTTTGCTCATGTCTTCCCCTCCCCCCCCCATTCCTTTTTTTCTATTATTTTATTGTTTTAACATTTTATTGTTTTACTGTTTTACCATTTTATTGCTTTTTCTCTACTCTTTACTGTCTCTCTTTCTGTCCTATCATTTTTTGGCGTTCTTTTCTTTCTTTTCTTTCCCGGCAGCTGTCGTTTTTTATGATTGTACACCGCCCTGATGCTTCGGCCTGGGCGGTTTATCAAGTGTTTTAATAAAGATAAAGATAAAGATATAAAGAAAGCCCTCCCAGCAGTCATTCAGCGGATAGCCCCATCCCCTCCCGCACAGTAATCTCTGCCTCTAGTTGTTTCCTATGCAGATCTGTAAGGCACGGCAAAGGAATATCATGAAGATATCCATCCACCTGAGTAAGGCTGAAGGGCTCCACTTTATGCAGATGTGCCATGTAGTCTGCAAACACTGTGCACATCTCCCGAGACTCCACCCGTAAGATCCCCGACGAGTCCCAAATCTCATGCACTATTCGTGAGGTTTGCTGTTTTTTAAGACTAAAGGCAAGGTAACACTCAACCTTATTCCCCTGTTCATAAAACGTTTGACGCAGTCGGCGTCGCATGGTATCTAAATCCTTTTGCACATTAGCATCTAATTGAGCTCGGGTTTCCCGCCACTGGCACCAAACCCGCTTGGAACTAGTCTGCGCATGTTCCAGCTGGAGACGCCTGACCTCCCCTTCCAATTGTTGGGAGTCCCTTGCCCAGGCCTTCCTAGCAATAAGGCGTCCTCAAGCTGTGGTCTTAAAAGCATCCCAGACCATCGGCAGTGCAACTTCCCCTGTGGCATTCAGCCCAAACAATTCTTGTATAAACCAGCCATAGTCTTACACAGCAGGGGCCCGACAGAAAAAACTCCCATCCAACCACCACGTCCTCCTCCTATCTCCCCCAGGATCACAAGGAACGGCAATGCAGCAGGGAACATGGTCCGACCACATTAGGGTGCTGTGCCCCGCCTCCACCTGCCCACTCACCATCCGCTGGTCCAACAAAAAATAGTCAATACACGTGTGAGTCTGATGGACCAGTGAGTAGTAGGTGTAACTTTTTTCTCCCCAGTGAGAGTCCCTCCACACATCCCACAGGCCTAAATCTGTCATAAACATTTGAAATGCTCGACTAATTCCATTTCCCTCCTGGGTATTCTTCCCCGTGAAATCCAGGTGCGGCGTCAGATGAGCATTGCAGTCACCCCCCTAAAAAAACAGGCCCTTTAGCGAACTCAGCTAGTACAGTTTTCAACTGTGCAAAAAAATGCACCTGACCCTTATTGGGAGCATATATGTTAGCCAAAGTGAGAAGACTCCCACCCAGGTGAACATTCATAAAAAGCCAGTGCCCCACTTTATCCTTCCTGACCTCTTCCACCCTTACGGGCAAGGCCTGATGAAACAGTATGGCCACTCCACATGTCTTCTGGCCCCGCATGATATCATACAAAAAGAAGGATGCCAACTATAACAGAAATAACAGAAAAGGAGTAATATAAAATAAAATAAGATGAGATAGCTACACCAAGTCCAGGCATTCATCCAACTATAGTAACTGTCCACATAGAAGTGCTCTTCTTCAGTGGGCCCAGTCGCCGGCCCACAATACAGTCATGATCTCTCTTACTGCAATTCCACCAATCTCCCAAGTGGCATTCAAAAAGGAAATTTCTCTCCCCTAAGCAATCCAGTACTTATGGAACATTTTTTCCCTACTCGTTTCCATTTCAAATTCTGAGTCCTGGGAGTCAAGACCACCGGTGCTGCATTACCTTCCACGAAGCCTACTTGCCTGAGCGCTCTCCACGCCTCTGTATGGTCTTTTGCAGAGATCTTTTTAACTCCCAACAAAAAGTTTATTCAAAAGGGAAAGGACCACAAATAGCAAATCTCTTCTTTGTTCAGCACCTCTATAACCGGTTTCATCTCCCATCGATGCACCAACGTGAAAGTCGAGAGGTCCTGGTAGAGTGAGACAGCTGCTTCCTGATATTGTATAGTTTTCTTTTCCTGGCTTCTCCTCAGCATCAGCTCCTCATCATTGTAGCATAGAAAGTGGGCAATAACATCACAAGGCTGATTATTAGGAGGTTTACCCAGCGCCTGGTGTACCCTTTCAATCTCCATACTAGCCCCGTGGGACTGAAACTCCTCCGAAGTCAAAAGTTCCTTGGTTAAGGTTCACACCATTTCAACCAGGTTCTCAGTCCCACCCGCAGCTTCTGGTATACCTCTGAAATGCACATTATTTCTATGAGCCCAATTTTCTATGTCATCAATCTTATAGGTAAGTTCCATCATTTGAGAGCGTTGTCTGTCCGCTGTAATTGCAATTTAGTCATAGTTTCAGTGTAGTCCTCCATTTTTGTTTCCACCTCCTCCACATTGTGGCCCAGGTCCTTAATGTCTCCGCGGAGCTCCGTGATCATAGACGTCACCTCCTAAACTCTGCAGCAAGCTCTTCAAAGCCCCTATGGAGCTCATGATATATAAAGGAATGTGTGGAGGTTGCCTCACTGCCTTGCTCTAATTCACTCAGTGCATCGTCTTCCGATTCTTCCGACACCGGTCTCAGTGGGGAACTTCCATGCGGTCCTGCCCTGTCCATCAGCCACTGCGAGACATGTGGCTTGTCCTTTGCTTCCGGCAATTTAATTTTTGTAGCCATTTGCTCCCAGTTCCTCCTGGCACCTTCTATTCCAAGTTTTGATGGTTCTCCAAAATATTAGAGCACATTTAGGGGATTTTTGTCTCCTCGGGGTGGTGAAGAAAGAAGCTCAAGCCGCCATTTGCTCTGGTGACGTTACTTCCTCCAGTTCTGCATCTTTTACCCATTGAGAAGATGGTGAGATGAAGATTGGGTCTTTTGTGATAAACAACACTTCAGTCTTCTTGCAGTTCACTCTCGGGTTGTGTGTACAGAGCCTTTCTGAGAATGCATTAAAGCATTCCGTAATCTTGATGTAATTGGGACTATCCGTGGAGAATGGGGTGTATAGTAGTACATTGTCGGCATAGATGTGGTATAGTATGTTGCATGATTGGATTATCGAGCAGATTGGCTGGATGTAGATGTTGAAGAGCAAAGCAGATAGATATGAACCCTGGGGAACTCCTTGCATTTGCTGGTATGTGGATGATGCCTAAATGCCTATGTGCACCAGTTGTTGGCGACCTGTTAAGTAGGATCTGTACCAGTCAAGGGCCAAGTTCTGTATACCTTTCTGTTGTAGATGAGCAAGTAGGAGATTGTGACTGACCATGTCAAAGGCTGATGTGATATCCAGGAATATTAAGATGAATCCCTGCTTCGCTTTGTTCATTCCCATAATGAGACTGTCCAGGAGAGTGGCCAGGAGGGTCTTGACACTGTGTTGTTGATGGAACCCATGCTGTTGTTGGTCGAGGGGAGCGTAGGAGTCGATGTGATCTTGGATTTTCTTGTTGGACTATCTTCTTGGTTATCTGAGCCAGGAATGGGAGGCTAGATATGGGCCTATAGGAATTTATGTCAATTTGGTCCAGTTTGTCATTTTTAGTAGTGATCTTACAGTGGCGGTTTTCAGTGGTGATGATACCAGACCCTTGGTAAAGGAGAGGTGAATGATTCTGGTAATAAATGCACTAAGGTCAGATCGGGCTGACTTGATCCAGGAAAGCATGCATCGGTTGGGGAAGTGGTATTGAGCCCATTTATGATGTTCTCAATGTGCTCAAAGGAGCATAGGTGGAAGGAATCTAGGTTGGGAATAACAGTGTTTTCAATAGAAGGATTATCTGAGAGAGGATTTCCTGGATTAAGAGAATTCCCATTTGTTTTGCTATGGAAGTGTGTAGTAAATTCCTGTGGGTGGTATGTTGCTTAGATGTATCCTTTATGAGGGACTTAATGATTCTGAAAAGCTCTTGGGGCTTGTTAAGAGAGTGCATTAGGATATCAATGTGATACTCATTTCGTCTCTGGTTAATTGAATTGTGGCGATCTTGCAGGGTTTTCATGTATGTGACGCGATCTTGGGAGAGTCTAGAGTGCCGCCATTTCTGCTCAAGCTTCCTGAGTTGTAGTAAGGACTCACGTAGGTCAGCTGTGAACCATATGGCTGTGTGATTCTTGGCGGGTTTCATGGACTGTGGTAGGAGTGTGGCTTTGCTTAAGATGTAATTCCATGTGTCCACAAGCTCATCCAGCTTGGTGGTGATGGTATTAAGGTTGGGCAGCATTTCTCTAAGGAAGGCTTCTTCGTTAAAAGATCAGAAGTGACGAGCTGGTGGTGGAGAAGTCACAGAGGTTCCATGCTCTGCCACGCCCATGGGGATATTGAAAATAATGGCATTGTGGTCTGACCATGGAATCTAATCTGTTATATATTTTTTTGAAGGTGTGAATAAATAGGTAGATAAAGGCAATATGGTTGATGTAGCATATTTGGATTTTCAGAAAGCCTATGAGGTTTCTCATGAGAGATTGCTGGATAGGAGGGAGTGTACTATTGAGGATCATGGTATTGGTTAAAAGATAGAAAGCAGAGAGTAGGGCTAAGTGGCCAATTTTCTCAATGGAGAAAGGTGAATAAAGGAGTACCTCAGGAATTTCTGCTGAGCCCGCTGCTTTTTAACATCTTCATAAATGACTTGGAAATGGGAACAACAAGTGAGGTGATCAGATTTGCAGATTACACAAAATTATTCAGCGTTGTTAAAATTGCAAGAGGACCTTGAAAAATTGGAAGACTGGCCTCCAAATGCAGGGCCAGCCCATCCACTAGGTGAACTTAGGTTGTTGCCTAGGCGGCCGATCATGGTGAGCAGCATCACTACCCCCAAACCCCCAGAAGCAACAGCTAAGCTGCTACTTCAGTATCATGGTGGGCTTTAAAATGCTCACACAATGCGTGCCGTTCCAGCCTGCCGCTCCTACCCAACCTCCAAGAAAGTTGCATCGGAGAGGGGGACAGGAGTGTGGCCATGAGAGCACATGTGTGCAGGCACTTTAAAGCCCGATGCAGTGCTGAAGAGCAGCTCAGCCGCAGCTACTTCAGCACAAAGGTGGGGCCGGCATGGCAGGATGGACGGAGGTGCAGTCTTTTGGGGTGGGCAGCAGCATGGAGAATCTGCCTAGGACAGCAGAAACTCTCATAGTAACATAGTAAATGACGGCAGATAAAGACCAGTATGGTCCATCTGGTCTGCCCAGTAAGATGGCAAGAATAGGTGCACCTGCCGCTCCGTGCAGGCCACCCCTCCCCATGTCTGTTTTAGGGGTGAACCCACCGCTCCGTGTAGGGCTCCTCTGTATGTTGAGAAATTATTTAGTTAAGTTTATTTTGATTTTATCCTGTTGCTGTAAAGGGATCCACTGTGTCTGTCCCATGCCATTTTGAATTCTGTCACCTTATTTGCCCCCACTACTTCCATCGGGAGGGCATTCCAAGCATCCACCACCCTTTCAGTGAAAAAGTATTTCCTGTCATTGCCTTTCAATTTACCCCCTTGCAGCTTCATGTTATGCCCTCTAGTTTTACAGCTTCCCCGTCTTTGGAAGAGGTTTGTTTGTTATTTCTCTTTAAGTATTTAAAGGTCTGAATCATGCTATCACTGTCCAAATGGCAGATGAAATTTAGGGGCATATTTACTGAAGGTTAACCCGTGTTAAGTAAAGTTAATGTGTGTTAAGTGCTGTCACTGCCCATTCATTTCTATGGACTATTGTGGCACTTAACACAGGCTTAACCTTTAGTAAACATGCCCCTTAATGTGGATGTGCAAAGTTATGCACTTAGGGCAGAACAACCCAAATTATAGTTACACGATGCAAGGTTCCACATTAGGAACCACCACCCAGGAAAAGGATATAGGCGTCATCGTGGATAATACAATGAAACCCTCTGCCCAGTGTTCAGCAGCAGCCAAGAAAGCAAATAGAATGCTTGAAATCATAAGGAGAGAAATATAAAATAAAATCAAAGATATTATAATGACTCTGTATTGTTCTATGGTGTGACCGCACCTTGAATATTGTGTGCAATTCTGGTCTGGTAGAGAGAAAAGTCACCAAAATGGTAAAGGGGATGGAAAGATACCCTTTGGAGGAAAGGATGGCTGAGGGGAGATATGATAGAGGTCTATAAATTAAATAATGGAGGAGGTCATGTGATGTGCTCAGAGCAAGCAGGAGTGCGTGTCTTGCTCTCCAGGGCCCTTCTCCTTCCATAAAGCGATTTCAGAGCATTTAAAGACCCCTCAAACCAGGAAGATAGCTTGGGAGATACTCCCACAGTTAAATGACTGCTGAGCTTGAGGCAAGTCGGGCCACCCTGACATGAAATCAGCCCGTAAAGACAGAGAATGGGCATTCGCAGCTGCAGCTAAGATGGCGGATGATCCGCCATCTCCTCCATCCTGGCAACGGAACTTACTTGTTGAAGAGGTAACTGCTGCGGTAGTCAGTGCTATTACTGCGCGATTCAAAGTGGTGACTGGCAAGCTTGATTTTGGAAGGTCTGGGAGGCTGAATACAAGAGGCTGAGCGCAGGATTGGAGGAACGTAGGAGGTGATCCAGGATGCAACCAAAGAGCTCCAAGTGCTCAAGGGCCTCATAACACAACAAGCTGAAAAAATAGACGACCTAGAGAATCACAGCAGGAGGAACAATCTTCGCTTTGTGGGAGTTCCGGAGTCGGTTACAGAGCCCGAACTGCACAGATACTTGGAAACGTTGCTGCTGATGATGTTGGTTTTAGGGAAGGACTGCGGCCCATTGATCATAGAACGGGCCCATCAGCTGGGCCGTCACCAGTAGCGGATGAGTGACTGAGAGTGGTGACTGTGAGATTTCTGAACTTCATACAAAAAGATATAGCTTGTGCACAGCCAGAGACCACAACTCCCTGCAATACGAAGGACATGATACTAACATTCCAAGACTATTTGTCCCAGCTTAGTCAGGACTGCCGGGCTTTCTCAGGACTCTGCCAGATATTTCTCCAGGCTAAAATCAGATTTTCCTTGCAATACCCAGTCTGTTTAAGGATTTCCTAGAATGATGTGAACCAGGTCTTTGACATGGTGACTGCAGCTCAGTCACCTGGTACTGTACATTGGATCTCTGAGGACTCTGTTGGGACATGTAAGCAATGTGAACTTTTTGAAAGATTCTCTATGGCAACCTTACTGGTTTTCTAGTACAATGTCTTCATGCTCATTTGGAACAGGACTTGGAAACAACCTCTCTGCCATTGCACAACAGTGGATGACCCTCTCCCATTTCGAGCTTGGAGAGATATGTTCCTGTGGCTGAAGGGTGACTTTGCGTAATGATCAGGATTAAAGCAATAGTAATTTTTGTTTATACTCCCTGCTCAATGACGTTCTAACCTGCAGTTGGGAGAGGTGGACAGCCTAAGATATTGTGGGGAATGGACAAAGTAGATAGATTGGATTCCTTGATACTGAGGACTTGTGTACTTGATGAGGTTTGCTGTCTGCTTATAAATGGTTAAGTGGGAACTGAAGTGGGCTAGGAATGAATGGAGAGGTTAGGTGTGTCTGTTGGAAGAGGGGCTGGGATGTATGTGTGTGGGAGAGAGAAGTGCAACTATGATGCCCGGGCGGGAGGTGGGGTGCTTAGGGTACTTGACTGAACATGGGGGAGAGGGCCCTGTCATGTCAATCGTGACTCACTAGATAGGAGGGAAGGTGACCCTTCAGGTTGGCAGGGAAGGGGGGATACCCAGGCGGGACAGGCAAGAAGGAGTTATTAAACCTACAGTGTGGAATTTGATGTACATGGGATCTTAGGCTAGGAAGGTCCCATAATTTGTATGGGACAACTGCTTGGGAAAATAGAAGCTTGTTGGCTAGACATAAGTTGAAGATAAATTCATGGAATGTTTGTGGTATAGGAATGCCCATTAAGCGATATAAGGTACTTCGGGCACTTGCAAGACAACACTGTGACATTGTGGTCCTTCAAGAGACACACCAATACAATGATGAACATGCAAAGCTATGTAGGGACTGGGTGAGGCAGGTTTTTGGAACCCCCACAGTGGGCCGCAAAGATGGAGTGGTGGTCCTGATTCACAAAAAGGTCTCCTTCAAATGTGTCTAAACCTGGTCTGATGGGGAGGGGAGGGTCATTCTCCTTCTTGGCGAACTTCAGGATGTCCCCGTGATTCTTTGATGTGTCTATGGTTCGAATGTCCCTAGGACCCAGTTTTATGCTTGTGTGGTGGCACAGCTTGAGCTATTGCCTGAGAGATAGGTAATAGTTGGGGAGGTCTTAAACGGTGTGCTTGCCCCCATCCTGGATGCCTCCCAAGGTGGACAGAATGGATGGATGAGTGGCTCAAAAATTGTGCAATGCTTTTGATCCCGTTTAGACCTCATAGATCCTTGGCGACTCCTCCAGCCCGATGAGAGAGATTACACTCATGTCTCTCAAGCACATGGGACTGGCGCCCGTATAGATTACTTGTTCCTTTCAGCACAGCTGTTTGAGAGGATTGACGGGGCTGCAATTGGCCCCTTGGAGCTTTCAGAGATAATCTAGGGAGCTTGTGGTATGCCATCAGGAGTATGACATTTCCCTCTGGAGCTATATAGAGATCCACACTTCCACCCATATCTGATAGAAAAATGGCAGGAGTTTGATCATCACAATGCGCAGTACTGTACGGAGCCTGAAATTTACTGGGGGGCTGCTACAGCTGTTCTTCAGGGGGAAATAATTGCATATGCAGCTTGTTGCCACAAGATGCTCTCTGCGCATCTTATTCGGCTAAAGAAGCAAGTCGTGGCTGGTCGGCGATGTTTTGCAGGTAAGGGGAGGAGGGCTGATAGAATTAGACTCCAGGAAACCCAAACAGCTCTCGAGATTCTTCACCAACGTGCCTAAAAGTCACTGCAGTATTATAAATACCAGCTATATCAATTTGGTGACAAAACGGGTAAGTTCCTGGCCCATTGTATCCGAGGTGAACAGGGATCCCTCAGGGTAGTGGCCTTGAGAGATGGCAATGGAACGTTGCATAAAACTATGAAAGAGATGAGAGAGATCTTCTGGTCCTACCATAGGCAGGTTTACATGGGTGAGAAAGTCTCCTCAGAGAGCATGCATAAATATTTAGTCCATATTAGATTCCCCTGGCTTACTGCAGATCAGGTGGCACAACTAGGCACGCCCATCATGGCTGAGGAGGTCCAGGGAGGTATCAAAAGAGCACAATGCTTTAAGGCCCCTGGTTCACATGCGTTTTGTGCCAAATTTGATAAACTCTTGCAACTTCATGTGATGGCGCCTCTTGAGATCTTTTTCAGGGTTGCCTAGAGGGGGAGAACTGTCCAACAGAGGCAAATAGAGCCCAAGCCAGGGAAGGACCCTGAAAAAGCAGAATACTATAGGCCGATCTCCTTAATAAACTATGACCTTAAACAATTGACTAAAATTCTTGAGGACTGGCTGGCTCGGTTTCTCACAGATTTTATACACAATGTAGGCTTTGTACGTGGCTGATATGTGGCGGGAAATGTAAGGCAAATAATGGGACTGATTGAATGGGTCCACTATCACCGCCTGCCCTCATTATTGATCAGTTTTGACACGGAGAAAGCATTTGATTGGGTAGAGTGGGATTTTTTATTTCAGGTGTTACACGAATATGGTTTGGGGGAACCCTTTTTGCAAGGTATGAGATCCTTGCATTCCACTCTGTCCACGTTGATACTGATCAATGATTCAGTTGCAGATCCAGTTTGGCTGTAGTGGGGCACACGACAGGGATGCCCCTTATCCACCCTACTATTTGTTTTATCCCTGGAACCTTTGTTGAGATGTATCACAGATAGTCAGGAGATTGCGGAAGTTCACATTGGCTGAACTGAATTTAAGCTCTCTGCATTCGCAGATGATTTATTAGTGTACTCACCAACCCAAAATGTTCACTACCTCTCTACTGGCAGAATTTTGGCTTTTTGAAGGGGTTGGCAGGACTTAAATTGAATATGAGGAAGTCAGAAATGCTGGATGTTTTGGGAGAATTGTGTGATATCTTGGGCCCAGACTTCCCATTGTGCTGGGTGGAATCCAAATTCTTTTATCTCGGTATCCAGCTAACCTGAGACCCTGGAGAAAGAATTAAGAAAGTTCCTATAGCAGGGCTCAGGTGGCATTTGCGAGATTACATGGAGGCTGGTATCGGGGTGTATTGGGCCTGCCAGATATTAAACTTTACAATTACGCTTGTTTATGTCATCATCTTTGGGATTGGTAGAGGTATACCTTAGTGTTTACCCCATGGGACTTTCGAAGAGGAATTTGCCTCTCCGACTGGTCTTCTGACAGTCCTGCATGGAAACTTAAATAGGGTACCAGAACCATTGTGCCAGAGTTTGCTCTTGGCCTCAGTAAGAAGAGTATAGAGGTACCTTACTGCCCAGTGGGGAATGCCTTGGGGAGTATCCTGGTATCTAACTCTAAGGGGCAATAACACATTTCATCCAAGATTGGAAAATCACCATTTCCAGCAATGAGAGAAAGCCGGGATTAGATATATTGGCCAGTTACTGGGGAGGTTCTTCCATTTAGTAGTATATAAGAGCAGTATGGGGTCGACAGTGCCCATTTCTTTCACTACCTGCAAATGCATCATTACATTCAATCGCTGCCACGAGAAGCTTTGTTGGCACCCGCTCATGCTAAGATGGCGGATTTTTTTGAATTGGAAGAGTCTGAGCATTTGTCTGTTTCCACATATTATCATAAACAGAATGACTGGCTCAAATTCCACTGCTGCAAGGCTCTTGAGGAACGTTGGTTGGCCGAATTAGGACTAACCTTGGCACCAGGAGATCTGGTGCAAGCTATAGCTTGGATCCCTGATTTGATCAAAAGAGCTCATCTGAGGGAACTTTGGTATAAAACATTGTGTTGGGCCCACTTCTTTCCAGTGCGACCAACATGTATAGGGCTAACCTCTGAGAATGGGTGCCCTTGCTGCTTTGAGTCATCAGCAACGTTGGGTCATATGTGGTGGACCTGCATCCAAATTTGCTGCTACTAGTTCAAAGTGAAAGATCACCTGTGAATGCTGATGGGACAGGCGATGATGGCTACCCCAGCTTTGATACTTTTTGATGATCTACAGAGGGTTGGCTATAAAGGACGGGGCACTTGCCTATTGGTATGCAAGGCATGTAATATGGGGAAAGAACCAGTGTTAAAACATTGGAGGGATTAAGAGCCACCAACAGTGTGGGAGTGGCTAAATGCATTTCATGGCCTGATGGTAATGGATCATTTGGCTGTCAGGGGACAACCCTGGAAATTGGAGACCTTTTTGTAAATCTGGAGGGACTATATTCAACATCTAACCTCCTGAGCCTGGAATGAAGTACTGACTGCTGCTGCTGCTGCCTGCCTGCTAATCTGCTTGCGCTGTTGTTGCTATCGTATGCTGCCTACTACACTCTTTCTCCTTCTGCAGCTTGCCTGGAGCTCTGCCATCTCTCCGGTGAAGCCCCGCCTCCCGGAAGCGACGCACCCGCGTCTCTCACGAGCTTGCCTGGAGCTCTGCCATCTCTCCGGTGAAGCCCCGCCTCCCGGAAGCGACGCACCCGCGTCTCTCACGAGCTTGCCTGGAGCTCTGCCATCTCTCCGGTGAAGCCCCGCCTCCCGGAAGCGACGCACCCGCGTCTCTCACGAGGTACCCGACCAGATATAGGTCTTCCTAGAGCGGCGTTCTTCACTGCTGCTGCTGCTGCCTGCCTGCTAATCTGCTTGCGCTGTTGTTGCTATCGTATGCTGCCTACTACACTCTTTCTCCTTCTGCAGCTTGCCTGGAGCTCTGCCATCTCTCCGGTGAAGCCCCGCCTCCCGGAAGCGACGCACCCGCGTCTCTCACGAGGTACCCGACCAGATATAGGTCTTCCTAGAGCGGCGTTCTTCACTGCTGCTGCTGCTGCTGCCTGCCTGCTAATCTGCTTGCGCTGTTGTTGCTATCGTATGCTGCCTACTACACTCTTTCTCCTTCTGCAGCTTGCCTGGAGCTCTGCCATCTCTCCGGTGAAGCCCCGTCTCCCGGAAGCGACGCACCCGCGTCTCTCACGAGGTACCCGACCAGATATAGGTCTTCCTAGAGCGGCGTTCTTCACTGCTGCTGCTGCTGCCTGCCTGCTAATCTGCTTGCGCTGTTGTTGCTATCGTATGCTGCCTACTACACTCTTTCTCCTTCTGCAGCTTGCCTGGAGCTCTGCCATCTCTCCGGTGAAGCCCCGCCTCCCGGAAGCGACGCACCCGCGTCTCTCACGAGGTACCCGACCAGATATAGGTCTTCCTAGAGCGGCGTTCTTCACTGCTGCTGCTGCTGCCTGCCTGCTAATCTGCTTGCGCTGTTGTTGCTATCGTATGCTGCCTACTACACTCTTTCTCCTTCTGCAGCTTGCCTGGAGCTCTGCCATCTCTCCGGTGAAGCCCCGCCTCCCGGAAGCGACGCACCCGCGTCTCTCACGAGGTACCCGACCAGATATAGGTCTTCCTAGAGCGGCGTTCCGCGCCGCGGCGGCGCGCGCCGTGGGCGCGCGCACAAGGAGCAGGTCGTGCTCCTTGGGCGAGCTCCTTGGGGCGACGACTGGGGCGTTTCAAGCCACCATCTCCCTAGTTCTAGCTTCCCTACTCGTAGGTCTCACCAGCCTTACCCGACATTGTTCCCTCTGTCCTCCGGACGCTCTCGTTTCTCTCTTGATTCCTTTGTGCTGTTAATTGCTTGCCTAGCCAGTCTCTTTCCTCCTACCGCGTTAACTGTGTCTTCTTCTGTGTCACTTGTTTCCCTTGTCCCGGTCATGTCTGCTATCCCTGTATCTTGGGGCTACCGCCCCCTACGTTTGCATCCTGTCCTTCCCGGTCCTTTGGCCCGGAATCCCCTTAATCTCCTTCCCTGTTCTTCTAACATGACGTCCCCTGCTTTTCCGCCTTCCTCTCAACCCCCCATCTTACCCCCGCCTTCAGCTGTCCCTCTCCTTACACTTTCCATGGCTCTCCTTAACTGCCGTTCAATTCGCTCAAAAACTCACTTAGTCCACGACCTTCTTATCCAACACTCCCTAGACGCCCTTTTTATCACTGAATCCTGGCTCCGTGAGGGGGAGGACGCTCTCCTTCACCAGTGTCTTCCCCCCGGTTACTCAGCCCTTCACACCCCCCGCCTTCGTCGTTCTGGTGGTGGGGTGGCACTTATCTTTAAGTCCCCTCTGTCTTTTTCTTTGGTCTCGCCCCCACCTGCTTATCCTGAGTCCCTTTTGGTTCGGTCCGATTCCGCCCCTTCTCTTTTCTTTCTCCTCTTATATGTTCCCCTTCTCTGCGCCCAGATCTCTGGGATTCCCTATTTCACACATTTTCTGACTCCGCCATTCTATCTCCACATTTAGTCGTCTTAGGCGACCTCAATGCCTACCTTACTCCCCCGTCCCGTCCCCGTGACAAGGCCCTTTCCTCTTTGTTCTCTGATCTATCTCTCACTCAACACGTACTTTGCTCTACCCATGCCTCTGGTCACTCCCTCGATCTTATTCTTACTCTTGATTCCTCTCCTTTTTCTCCCTCCAATATCCGATCTGTCCCCATTCCTTGGTCTGACCATTATTGTCTTTTATTTACTTTCCCTTTTCCTTCTTTAGACTCCACTAGCCCTTCTTCAGTTCCTATCCCTTCCCTCAGGCGACGTTTCACTCCAAACTCTCGGTCCTCTTTTCCATCTGCCCTCACGCTATTCCCTCCAGATTTTTCTTCCTTCTCCATTGACCGTCAGGTTGATCTCTTTTCCTCTTCTCTTTCGGTTGCTTTTGATTCTGTGGCACCTCTCCACTCTTCAGCCCCCCGTTCATCTTCCCATCACCCCTGGTACCACCCCGGTCTCCTTCTCCTCCGCTCCAATCTCCGACGTGCTGAACGGTTCTGGAGGAAGTCCCGCTCATCCGACTCTCACTCCAACTATCAGCTTGCTCACCTTTCCTACCGCTCTGCTATCACTTCTGCTAAACATTCATACTATTCTCGTCTCATCTCTACATCTTCTAACTCTGCTAGGCGTCTCTTTCTGGTCCTCAAATCTATTTCCTCCCCTTCTTCTCTCCCTTCTGCCCTTTCCCAGCCTCCCCCTCCCAGCCCTTCTTCTCTTGCTGCTTTCTTTACTAATAAGATTCTTGCTATTCGTTCCTCCTTTCCTTCATGCCCTTCCCCCCTCTCCCCTCTTCTCCCTCCCTTCCCTTCTTCTCCCTCTTTTCACCCTTTGCCCACTTCCCCTTCCTCACCCATTCACACTCTCTCCCACACTTGGTGTTCCTTTTCTCCTATTTCTTCGCCCGAACTTATTAAGGCTATTTCTTCCGCTCACCAAACTACCTGTCCTCTTGATCCTCTGCCATCTCCCTGGCTACTTGACTCGCATATTGCTTTGGTGCCTTTCATCCTTTCTATCTTTAACACTAGTCTCTCTTCTGGTCTTTTTCCCTCTTTATGGAAGCACGCTATTGTCCACCCCCTTTTGAAGAAGCCCACTCTCGACCCCACGCTTTCTGCCAACTGGCGCCCCGTTTCCAACCTTCCTTTTCCGTCCAAAATCCTTGAACGAATTGTTTTTTCCCAGCTGACCTCTCATCTTGACTCCACCCACGCCCTTCACCCCCGGCAATCTGGCTTTCGTCCTGGTCACAGTACCGAAACTGTTCTCACGGCTTTGCTCTCTGAACTTCACCGTTCTCACGATCGTGGTGATATTTCCCTAGTGGTCTCTCTGGATCTGTCTTCTGCTTTTGATGTAGTCGATCACCGCACCCTTCTTTCTCGTTTGTCTGATGTTGGTATTCATGGCACTGTTCTTCAATGGTTTCACTCTTTTTTATCTTGTCGTACTTTTTCAGTTCACGCTGGTTCTTCAGTCTCTCCTCCTGCGTCTGTCACTTGTGGTGTCCCTCAGGGCTCTATTCTTGCCCCTCTCCTCTTTAACATTTTTCTGGCCCCCCTAGCTCTGCTAATCCAGCAATCCACTCTTTCTTTCTACATCTATGCTGATGATATCCTTCTGGTTCACCATACCTCTCCATCTGCCCCTGATCTCACTCCACTTAACCTCTGTCTCTCCTCCATCACATCCTGGTTTGAGTCAAACTTCATGCATGTTAATCCCACTAAATCTGCGGCTCTTTGGGTTACTTTTGGTCGTCCTTCTCCTTCAGTGTTTCCTGTCATGGGTTCCCATTCTATCCCTTCCACCTCCACTCTCCGCTATTTGGGTGTTACTCTAGACCCATCTCTTTCTTTTCACGATCACATCTCTTCTGTTGTCCGCTCCTCCTTTTTTCACCTACGTCGCATCAAAGCTGTTCGTTCTTACTTTTCACACTCTTCTATTATCACTTTGGTCATATCCCTAGTTATTTCGCGACTCGATTACTGCAACGTTGTTTATGCTGGTCTTCCCTCTCACCAACTTCACCGCCTTCAAATCGTTCAAAATGCTGCCGCCCGTCTTATTACTCTATCCCCTCTCCGCTCTCATGTTTCCCCCTGTCTCTCTTCTCTACACTGGCTCCCTATTAAGTTTCGGTTTGTGTTTAAGCTACTTATCCTTGCACACAAGGCCCTTTTCTCTGACTCCCCCCAATATTTAGCCAATATTATCCATCTCCAGCCCTCTCCCCGCCTTCTCCGGTCTGCCCATGGTAATCGTCTTTTTCTTCCCTCACCCACTCAGGCCCATCTCGAATCCACCCGACATTCTGCCTTCTTCTTTCTATGCCCTGCCCTCTGGAATTCTCTTCCCTTATCTCTCCGTTTAGAACCCTCCTATACTCGTTTTAAAACTATTCTCAAGACTCATCTTTTCTGTCAAGCATTCAATCTCCCTCCCCCCACTGATGATGTCCTTCCCACTTAGCCTTTTATTCCCTCCCTCCCTCTTATTTCTCTATTTTCCCCTCTCCGCTGGTGTCATGTTCCCCTAGTCTCGCCTCTCGCTCCGCCTATATCTGGTTCGAGTCTCCTTCTCCTCTCCTCACTCCTTTAATTTGTATTGTTTTTAAGTTTTTAAGTTTTATTATTATTATTATGGTTTTAAATTCTGTTGCTCTGCTGCTTTCTGTTGCCCCTCTTTATTTTCTGCTATTTCTTTTACTGTCCTATTATTATTTGGCGTTCTTTTCTTCTCTTCCTTTCTCAGCAGCTGTCACCTTTTTATGATTGTACACCGCCCTGATGCTTCGGCCTGGGCGGTTTATCAAATGTTTTAATAAAGATAAAGATAAAGATAAAGACTCTTTAATCTGGAGGAACACAAACAAGTCAAGGGGCATAGGTTTCTGAGTGGGATTGGGGGTAGGGTGTTGGGGAATTCCTTAGTGAGAGAGCCTGGTCCTGCCTGGGTAGGAGGGAGGTGGGTGTGTAATAGAGGACTGATGGCACAATTCTGGGTAAGGATAAGAGGGGTTCCGGGGCTGGAGGAGGGAAGGGGACTTGGGTGGGGTCATGTGCTTGGTTAGTGAGTTTGCACTTGTTTCTATGGACTGGGATTTATACTATCTCACTATGTTTGTTGGGTTAAAAATTTACACATATATGAACATGTTTAATAGACAGGCACAGAGTTTGATCTAGTACTGCTGTGTCCCTATGTTTATTGTTTTGCAGAGTCCATGCTTGTAAGACCGGTGGTGTGTAAGAGTAGCCACATGATGGGTCTGTTGTATATTTGAATAAACAGAATTAAAAAAAAATCTCAAAATGGGCAAAAAAGAGTTATATTTCTCTGTTCCTTACCTGGCTCTTTCTGGATGTCTAGGTTTGTAAAGTCTGGCACCTAGGTATGTGAGTGCTGACATGTACACACATAAGTTGCAAAATACTTGTGCAGATAAATGTCAGCAGTTAGATGAGCAAAACCTCAAGTGACGCCACTCATTTTTTGAATGCGTTGCTTTGAAAATGGCTGCTCCTACTGCTGCTCCATGTGATCTTGGGCAAGCCACTTAACCCTCCATTGCCTCAGGTACAAGCTTAGATTGTAAGCCCTCTGGGGACAGGAAAATACTTGCTGTACTTTACTGTAATTTGCCTTGAACTGATAAAAGGTGTGAGCTAAATGCAATTCCCTTTCCTGCTGGCCATGCTGTAACCTACACATCTATTCCCATGCATTCTTATACATATTTTACAAAAGGTTCCACATTCAGCAGAGTCTTTTATAAATTCACAAGAAGCTGAATGTTACAGCTTGGATGTCCCATTTCCCATCTAGATGCTCTTTGCAAGATCAGGCTTTACATTTCAGAGTTCAGAGTTTTATGGATATTGAACCCAATATTTATTAGTTTTCAGATTCCACAGTATGGCAAAGGGTCATGAATATTAAACTGCTTCACATATCATAAGAATATACAGTATCATCAACAACACAGAGTTTTCAGCTCTCCCACTTTAGGAGAAAACTTCCAGCTTGTTTGTCAAATAGTCTCTTTATGCTGATGTATTTCAACATGTCACGGCACATTTACCTCTTTTCTTCTTCAAATCTGGCTCCTAAAATATTTCTAATAGTGGGATGTGTGGAAATATATGTACTGTTACTATTTTAATAAATTCATTTAATCTATGAAAAAAATTAAGGAATGAAGTGGAATGGGCAAATGTAGATTGGTTGTTTACTGCTTCAAAAAGTAGAAAGACTAGGGGACACACAATGAAGCTACAATGTAGCTCATTTAAGATTAATAAGTGAAAATGCTTTTTTCACTCTATGCATAATCAAACTCTGGAATTTGTTACCGGAGTATGTAGTAAAAGCTATTAGTGTAGTTGTGTTTAAAAAAGATTTGGACAAGTTCCTGGAGGAAAAGTCCATAAACAAATGATCAAAGAGGACAAAGGAAATCCGCTGCTTACCCCAGGATAAGCATTATGGTATCTGTGTACCTTTTTGGCCACTATTGGAAACAGGTACTGGGCTTGATAGGCATTGGCATGACCCAGTATGGCATTTCTTATGTTTTTATGTTCTAAGGTGGGAAAGTATACTTGACAGTCAGAGTGGATTAGGGTTTGAGGCTTTACTCATTTGCATGGGATTGAAGGTGAGATAACGGAGAGGGAGTAGATTAAAGGGTTAGTAGCGGGGCTTATATGGTCTGTATAAGAATGTATTCCAATTATGACTGTAATCCACTTTGAGATTCTTTGGAAAGGTGGGAAATCATATTTAATAAATAATAAATAAGTCATTGTAAAAATAGTTTCATCAAAATATTATAAGCACCGTTCAAATCTGAGACCAGTGTGCTAGGAAGGGGAAAGTCAAGGTAAAGTTCATTATTAAAGTTTTGCATTTACAAGGGGATTCACTCAGAGATTCTAGGGGCTAACTACGCCTCCAGCTTTGATTTCTGATGCATCGAACTGCTGTTAAGGGAGAATTTGAACTAGATTCCATCTTAGTGACTCAGTCTTTGAATAACATGTTCTGTGTTATTCTGCCCATTCGCTGCCCTTATTCCTGCTTTATATGAGGGTGTTGCCTCAGTTCGCAGTAGTGGGAACAACTATATACAAGCAGCCTGCGATTGCTTTATATGCTTGTATAATGAAATATAAACCAGAACAATAAAAGGAAAACAGCTTTTATTTAACTTTTAACTGAATTCTTGGCAACAGAAACATTTGTTTAGCTCCGCTGCTTTTAACAACAATAACTAGCGAGGGAGATTCATCATTCCTTCTGCTTCCCATTCGGATTTTAGGTACGGTTAGCAATGCTAGGTAGTCAAAGTCTAATATCATTCATGGTGCCTTTCATACATTTCTGAAAGTAATCTAAAACAACATAAATGTTCAGACTGTCAGTTTGAGACATTGCTAAATATAATTTGGCAACTTGTCACTTGATTAGCATGCTGTCGAAAGTCACAGTTGCTTTCAAAAAAGACTTCAGATAAGAGTTAACGAGCAGGTTTATAACCTTCCTAGAACTAAAGCCCTTCACCAAAGTACAGTTTAATATTAGCAGAATTTCTAGGTTTTACATTTGACACATACAAACTCACAGTTTAATATACAGCGGTAGTGCTGAAAAGATTCAGAAAAGTCTTACCTGGCTGCTGTAGGGTGCGGTATTTCTGGAGATGAACTCAGTAGAATATGCAATACATGTAAAGACATACCTGACAGAGTTGAGTAGAAAAGAAGTTTCCCCTTAGGCACCTGGGTGTAGAAATAAAAGCACATGCTCTTAACACATGCCAAAAGAAGTGATTTATGAATATTCTGCTTCATTTCATTGCCGTATCAAATCCACTGAATAGATTTAGTTAATCATAAGTAAATTAAACAAATGCACACCTGGGTAGGGCTGTTTTCAAGTGTTCTATGCAAGAAAACATGTATTTGTCTGAATACAATGGCCTTTTGAAAACTGCCCATCTAAGCTTAGAGAGGGCAAAGTGCACAGGCTGTGAAACAGCAGGCATACTTCCACCCATGGTGAAAGGGGTGCTCCTGGGGGTGCAAAGGGGAAAAGGGAGGTTAAATCCACTTATCTGGCCAATAAATTAAACTGTAATGTGCTCCATAGACAACTGAGATCTAGGCAGGGGGTTCTTTTGGTACTGCCGTCTGTGAACGAGCGCCTGTTGGGTCAGATCTAGCGCTTTTTCTGTTGTCATTCCCAAGTTTGGAACAGTCCCCCAGATGAGCTATGGCTGTTTCCTAAAGAAGGGGAGACTGGTAGGAGGAGGGGCAATTTCTCTGCTGTCATTTGATGAATTTTATTGGCGATTTATGTTTTTAGATTTGTGCTTTTATTTTTAAACTATTGATTTTATGTTTTGGCTGCACACCGTTTTGATTGTTTCTTATTAGGTATGTAGGTAGTTTTTAGGAATTTAAAACAAAGACATAAATAAAGTATGCACAAGGATTTCATTTTCAAATTCCCATAAATTCTTTTCCTATGAACCCAACCTGCACTAATAGTAGGAGTAAAGTCCATGGATACTTTTATACCCACAGCTTTGCTGTTCGAAATGTCAATGTGTGGACTAACATTATGCATTCCAGTGGTCTCAACACTTTATCAACTGCCAGGCTCTCTGGAGTGAAGTCCTGTTGCCAGGAGGATATAGGTTAAAAGGAGCTTTCTGGGTATGATTAGCACTCAAAGTTGCAGGGGTAGGACAAACACGAAGAGCATCCTCAGTGTCACGGTGACTGATGGATTGAAGAGCATAGGAATATTTTATTTATTTTTATTTTATTTAGCTGTATTTATATCCCGCTTTTCACCGGGTCAAAGCGGTCAATTGGGGGATACATTTAACACGAGGGGATATGAGACACATACGCTAATACTTACAGGGAACATGGGCAATGGAGGGTTAAGTGGCTTGCCCAAGACCACAAGGAGTACCTATAGGACTAGAAATCCCAGTCCCTCCGGCCTGAATAGAATTGTTGAGATTGCTGAAACCTTTGGAGTTTCTTGTCCCATTAGCCTTAGTGGCTTAGTAAGCCAGATATGTAAAGAGGAATGGTTAGAAGGATAGTGGGAGTTTGTAAAGAGTGTCTTGCATGTTCCAGAGATTGGATCATCTGGAGATGAATGGCACTGAAGAAGAGTAGGGATGTGTATTCATTAGTGCACATTTGGCTTGTTAGCATGACTTCACAAATTGCACACTAAATCAATTCAATGTGTGTTAACTTATGAAATAATGCATAAAGTTGATCAACAGACAATTATGTTAAAAAGGATGTGTGAAATAAGCTGAAAAAGTCCTTAAATTGGGAAAAAGGACTAGTAAACTGAAAATGAATGGATATTTTTGCTCATGACATATCCTTGGAAAACAGTCCTGCCATCTATCTGATCAGGAGTGTTCCTCTGTTAGCTTTCAAAGAAGGAGCAAAGAGAGAAAGAGGAGAGAGTCTATACATCAAAAAGAGAAGAGATGAGACCTGAGTTTCAGAGTAGTGACCTAGATGGTCTCAACAAGTGGATACCACTTTATGTAATGTGAACAGATTTTTGTCCCAGTAACAATTTTACTGTTTACTCAGACAAAACCAGAACTGGATTCCTACTTCATTTGGGTGCATCAAGGCTGACTGCTCTCCCGCATCCCATGTGTATGCAGAACATGTCTGTGAAGTCTATGGCTCTGGGACTGATGACCCCTTCCTCATCCCAAACAAGCCCCGAAGTTAAGAAGAGGATCTTCCCCTTCACTTAACAACTGATATCAGAAATGCGCTGGATATCCCAAATCACGTCTATTACACTTGCTTTGGGCATGAACAGGCATCTGAGAGGTGCTTGTCAGGCAAACATCTAGAAACATAGAAACATAGAAACATAGAAATATGACGAGAGAAAAAGACCACATGGCCTATTTAGTCTGTTCTTCCATATCAACAACTACAACAGTCCCCTTTTTACCTTTAGAGATCCTCTGTGTTTGTCCCATGCTTTTATGAATTCAGTTACTGTCCTCATCTCTACCACCTCCACTGGGAGACTATTCCATGGATCCACCACTCTTTCCGTAAAGAAATATTTCCACAAATCACTCCTGAATCTATCCCCCTTCACCCTCATCCCATGTCCCCTCGTAGCAGAACTTGCTTTCAATTGAAAGAGGCTCTCTCCCTGAACACTTATGCCACGGAGGTATTTAAACATCTCAATCATATCACCTCTATCCCACTTTTCCTCTAAGGTGTACATATTAAGATCCTTAAGTCTGTCCTCATATGCTTTATAATGAAGACCACTAACCATTTTAGTAGCCACCCTCTGCACCGACTCCATCCTGTTCACATCCTTTTGAAGGTGCACTCTCCAGAATTTCACACTATACTCCAAATGGGGTCGCATCAAAGACTTATACAGAGGCACTATCACCTCCTTTTTTCTGCTAGCCATTCCTCTCCGTATGCACCCAAGCATCCTTCTAGCTTTTGCCGTCGCCTTTTCTACCTGTTTAGCTACTTTAAGATCATCAGACACAACCATGCCTAGGTCCTGCTCTTCTTTAGTGGACAAAAGTACTTCACCCCCTATACTATATTGCTCCCTTGGATTGCTGCAGCCCAAATGCATGACCTTACATTTTTTAACATTAAATCCCAGCTGCCAAATTCTAGACCATTCTTCAAGCTTAGCTAGATCCCTCCTCATGTTATCTACACCTTCCAGGGTGTCTACTCTATTGCAGATTTTGGTATCATCCGCAAAGAGGCAAACCTTACCCGACAGCCCTTCCGCTATATCACTAACAAAGATGTAAAAAAGAATCAGACCAAGGACAGATCCCTGGGGCACACCACTGGTAGCATCCTTCTCCTCAGAGTGAGCTCCATTTACCTGTACTCTTTGTCGCCTCCCACCCAACCAATTTCTAACCCAAGCAGTAACTTTAGGGTCCATCCCTAAGGTTCTCAGTTTGTTTATAAGTCACCTGTGAGGAACAGTGTCAAAGGCTTTACTAAAATCCAAATACACCACATCTAGGGCTCTCCCTCGGTCCAACTCTCTAATCACCCAGTCAAAGAAATCAATCAGATTTGTCTGACAAGACCTGCATCTGGTGAATCCATGCTGCCTTGGATCCTGTAATCCGCTGGACTCCAGAAATCTCACTATTTTCTCTTTCAGCAGCGTTTCCAATAATTTACTCACCACCAAAGTTAAACTAACCGGCCTGTAGTTTTCAACCACATCCTTACTTCCGATTTTGTGTAAAGGCACCACATGAGCCTCTGTCCAGTCCTTTGGCACCACTCTGGACTCCAACGAGGCATTGAAAAGGTCAGTCAGTGGAGCTGCTAGAACGTCCCCAAGTTCCCTCAGTATTCTAGGGTGTATCCCATCTGGTCCCATTGCTTTGTCTACTTTAAGTTGAGCTAGTTTCTCATGAACAAAGACTTCTGAAAATTGTTCAAGATGTCCCTCGCTTCTGTTCCTGTTTGTGGGTGTTTTCTGAGGTCCTGCTCCTGATTCTTCATCTCTGAACACAGAAAAGAAATATTTGTTAAGCAATTCCGCTTTATCTTTATCAACTTCTACATATTCCTCCCCTGCACCCTTGAGTCTGACAATACCACTTTTGCCCTTCCTCTTCTCACTAACATATCTGAAAAATGTCTTATCCCCCCCATTTTATGGCATTGGCTATTTCCTCCTCTTTTTGAATCTTTGCCTTCCTGACTACTTTGATAGCTTCTCTAACTTTTTCCAAATATAGATGCCTGTCTTCCTCTCTCTGTGATCTCTTGTATTTCATGAAGGCCTCCCTCTTTTCCTTCACTTTTTCAGCTACTTCTTTTGAAAGCCATAGTGGTCTCCTCTTCCTTTTACCTTTATTTACCATTTTAACAAAAAGGTTGGTTGCCCTTAAAATATCCCCTTTCAGTTTTGCCCACTGTTTTTCTACATCCCCTAGCTGTTCCCATCCCACTAACGACTCCCTGAGGTATTGGCCCATCTTGGCAAAGTTAGTCTTCCTAAAATCTAAGATCCTCACCTTTGAATGGATTCTAATAGTGAACCACACCATCTGGTGATCACTGGATGCAAAATAATCTCCCGCTACAACATCAGAAACACTTTCACCATTGGTAAGCACCAAGTCCAGTATGGCCCCTTCACGTGTGGGGTCTGTTACCAATTGCCTGAATAGTTCTCCCTGTAGAGAATCCAGGATCTCCTTACTTCTAGATAATACTGCAGCAGGAATGTGCCAATCAACATCTGGCATCTGCCCTATCAGTAGCACTTCCCGTTTCCTAGCAATGCTGCGTATGTCTTCAATTATCTCTCTGTCCACCTCTTCCTCTTGTGAGGGAGGTCTGTATATCACACCAATGCAAATAGATTTCTCTTTCCCTCTTTCTAGTTTAACCCACAATGCCTCCTCTCTCCCTTTTAAGCTCTGTAATTCCAAAGCTTTAATAGTAGTTTTTACATATAGTGCCTCCTCCCCTTCTTCCTACCCTGTCCTTTCTGAATGAAGTATAGCCAGGAATAGTTACATCCCAATAATGGTTTTCTGTGAACCATGTTTCTGTAACTGCCCCTAAATCCAAGTCAGCCACTCCCACCAAAGCTTCAACATAAGGGATCTTATTTCCCATGCCACGGGCATTTATACACACTGCTTTCCATATGTTACCCCTGTTACCCATTTCCATAAAAGTATTTAATGTATTACTTACAATAATAACCCCTGTATTTTACACTATGGGCCCGATTCTGAGACAGGTCCTGTGGGGCTGCACATCATGGTGGGATGTGCAGCCCCACAGGTCATCCTGCTTTGATTCCCCTTCTGGCTCTCCCTGCATGACTAGAGCAGCAGGATGAGGAGGGCCGGTGGGGGGTGGGAGGGGGTAGGCTGAGGAGGCAGGATGTACAGGGCCAATTCCAGTCACAGCCCTGTACATCCTGCAGGGTCATGGGGGACATGCTGATTATTCCACCTCAAAGGTGTGATCAGGGCTGGGAATCCTTCCTCGGGGCTGGGGTTGGGTGCACCTGATCCAGACCCCAGCTGGCCAGCCATTTTACATTTTATTTACATTCTCTTATATACTGTGCTATTCTGCATCAGTGTGGTTTACATTGAACAAACTGAAATTACATTGAACAGGGTATTATAACTTGGAGATAACTATTTTACAGGGAACATGGGCTATGGAGGGTTAAGTGGCTTGCCCAAGACCACAAGGAGCACCTGTGGGACTAGAAACCCCAGTCCTTCCAGCCCAAGGTTGCTGTCCTCTAGTGGGATTTGAACCCCCGACCTTCTGGCCTGAAGTACCTTGCCCCAACCACTAGGCCACTCCTCCACTCCATGGGTTAGGCAGTGGGGAAGAGGGGGTCTGAGCCATGGGAGCCAGGGGAGCCTGCGGGGAGGACCAGTTCTGTATGCCATGAGAACGTTTTGCTCGGGGCTGTCCGGATGGCCCTGATGTGCCCCTGCTAGAATCAGGCTCCACGTCAATGAACACTGACAGAAAATGTGGACTCATGTTTTTACTTTGCTTTGCAGTATGCTAGCTTGTCTGAGATGGATGTTCCTGACCCAGGCGTCCGTACTGGGGACATTTATGTGGCTGCCCGTGCACATGTCCAGGTTGGGGACGTCATGTTCCTGAAATCAGCCAGAGATATAGACGTTCCTGGTGTTTTTCTGCATGTTCTGCTGTGGATGTCTCTGATCTAACTTGGTTGTCCTTTCTAAAACTCCCCTCAAAAGGACTCTTATAAAATTAGGGCATGCCTAAAAGTATGCTTGGTGCACTTAGGGGCATATTTGTAGAACAAGTGTGTAGAGTTGCCAAGTTGCCCAATTCCAGGAGTGAGGTGGTTTTTTGCCAGTTCTGATTTTAAATTTGCTTTTGCAGTGCAGTATGGTATTTGTAGTCCCTAGTTTTACCCATTGGTATCAGTGCTGCAGGTCCTAAAATACATCAAAATGAGATTGCCAGAAATCCAGGACTAGCTTAAAATCTCACTCCTGGAATTGGGTAACTTGGCAAATCTGGGTGTGCTCATGGGAGAAATTTGAGTAGAGCCTGGATGGAGTCTTGATTTACACATGTATTTTACTAAATACCTGTGTGCAAACAGACTTTATATGCTAACATTTACACTTGCATGAAGACTGACAGTCACTCTGGGATTTAGGAATACTGCCTCTGTGAAATCCCAAGTACCATTTAGTCCAAGAATTCAACCCAGTTTGCTTGCATGGCAGCATACAATCTACCACTGATCCATCAGATCAGTTCTTATTTTAAAAAAAGTGTGTTTTTTAAGTGCAGTATTTCCATATTAGTGATATTACTTAAGGTGGAAAATTACTGCAGCAATACTGAATTATAAAGCATGAAAAACAAGCAATGATCTTTGAACAGGCAGTGTGGCCAGCCCACATCATAAATTGTATTTACAGTTATATTCTTTCAAATTCATCTGCAGTAGTCTTACCTTGATGATTACTTTGTAGTAACTGATATATCAAATGAATGAAAAGAATGAAATGGGAAATTATCATAGTTATAATTTTTTGGAAACTTAAAAAGGGTAGCTCGATGAGTAGTTAGCAATGTTAGTTGCATACTTACCATTCTTCAGGTTTTTTTTTTAAAATTATCATTAAAGAAGTCTACCCTTGGGGTATTGCTGGGGCACAGCTAAGGGTTGTATGAACAAGCAGGAACTGGCACTCCCCTGATCCTTGGGGCTGTGTTGGGGTGGAAGGAAAGAATTGTTTGTTAAAACTCTACCTTTGTGGATAACTTCTCTCAGTCACTCAAAGAAAGGTGATGTCCAGTCTGAATAGCTGTTCAAAGTAAAGGGAATTTTATAGATAAATGTCTTCAGAACAATTTACAAAGCAAAACCAGGCTTCAGCTCAGATAGAGAGAAACACGAGAAAGCGAGATTGATCCCTTGGCTTCTCTATTCTCTTTCTTTCTACTTCGTAATTTCAAGTTTCACCGCACAGGATGGCAAGACATCTACTTGTAACCCTAAATTCTTCAGGCTAGTGGCTTTACCTCTGCTACCAGCCTTCTTGTCCTCTGTAAACTGCTGGAGTCACTCTTAGGGGCATGCTTATTATGTTGCACTAATCTTTGCAGGTTTTGCACACTGAGAGTAGAAATCAACCCACCGTATTTGCAGTAGTCATGCGCTACCCATTGGGGGCATGTTCAGCTTGGCTCCAGAAGATACTGCGCTGATTCAAACTCTAACACGCAGCAGTGGCATTTGCACAATGCGAATGCGGTTAGTGCCACTCACTGAGGTGGCATTAGGTGCACCCATGCTATGCAGCATTAACAGTGTTGACCCCTGTGCTAACTGCAATGCACAGTTATGCTGACTCTCTGGCCCAACCCCACCCATTCTCCTCCCCTTGCCGAAGCGGATAATATGGAAATAGCCATATGCTGTCAGTTTTGCATTTGCGCTGTTAGGACATCTTCATGCATGCTAGTTAGCGAGCACTAAAGAGTGTGGGCCCGATTTTGAACAAGGTGCCGAGGCATGCCATACCCACAGAAAGATATCCACTCAGGAAAAGTGCTTGAATCATGAGTCATGTGCCTCTAAAATGGCCAAGCTTGATGCCAAAGAAGATGTTACCCCGCGAAACCCATATATGTGTCCAAACCAGCAACCAGAGAAGCTGGACGGCAAATGTGCAGACCCCGTGTATCGCCCATCTGGTGTACCTGTGCATTGATGACACTATCGCACAGGCCTCGCAGGCTGCCTGTGTAGGAGCCCTCTGTGGCTGGGTGGATAGACCCCAGCGGCATGATGGCGAGAAGGACAGTTAACTTCAACCCTGATGAGTCTGAGGCCCTTGCCCGTTCCGAGCTACAGTGCTAGGGGGTGTTATACCCAAGGGGGGGGGGCGGAGGCAGAACCTGCGGCTGTCCATGGCCATATGGAGGGCCATCCAACTCTGCCTGCACTGGAAGGAGACCTGAATGGGTGGGGGGGAGGAGGCTGAGCACCATGCTAGGTCACACACAACCTGAAAGGCACAGCTGTGTATTTGCACAGGGGGACAGGGCCATGGGACCAAGCCACATGCTGGTGGCAGCACAATGGTTGCAGAACAGGTGACAGCGGGGGATGGGCCATGCATGATACAGGTGTCATCCCTGGCTGCCCACAGCAGTAGGCATATCAAGAGACAGCAGTCAGTGAGGTCACTGTACTCCCTGGTGGGGGATGGCAGCAAGGACGCGCATAGCAATGGCACTGCCAAGTGCAGGGGGAGCTGTGGTCAGACTGTCCACCCTAGGTGACTCTGCTGGCCTGTGCGGACACCCTGGACACATGACCCACCCTGCAAACCCTGCGACTCCAGCCCGGGGGTCAGCAGGGGCCAGTGAAAACATCCACATATGTGCAGTATGTCTGTCTGTCCCTGCAAGCAGATCAGCCACCACTGCCCGCCACCCCCTGTCTGGCTGTGGCAGCATGTTGAAAATGTGGTGCCACCTGACCTGACAGATGCGTAATGGCGGGCATGCGCAAACTCTGACACCCTATCCTGCTCATCTCCTAATGACCCATGCAGTGATATGGGCCCTGAAGCAGTGGATGCCCCCTGTCATGGCACCTGCCCACAGCCGAGGCCAGTCACAGCCCACAACCATGTACCATAGTGCCAAGCAAGACTGGGAGCAATAGATGGGAGAAAGGAAAGGGGGGAGGACTGCAGAGGTAGCTGAAGGGACCAGAGGGGTGATACAGGTGGGTTAGTGGCCCAGATGGCACTTTTAGTGATGACACGTGGCTTGTCTCAAGGGTCTAAAGGAGTGGTGGGTAGTACTCTGGAGCCAGACGCCAAAGATGTACCATCACATGCACCCCACACCTGCTACCCTTGAGTATGACCCTGCCCCCAGGATGGGCAGGCCACCAGGCCGAGGCAGGATACAGGTATGCACAATAGGTAAAGTGGCTGCACACAATTGAGTCCATGTGTGCTCCCTCCCCCTTTCTCCCACAGTGAATATGGCGTGCGACGCACCCTGGAGGCCTAAAGTGCCACTGCCGCATACTGTACTAGAAGAAACCAAACCAGCTGCAGCGCATCAGGGAGCAGCTGGCGGGTGAGTTAGGTCAGTGGGGTGCACAGTGGAGGCCAGCAGATGCAGGGGGTGACTGCCATGACTGCCAGGCAGGTGCGGGCAGACCATCTGGTAGTGGAGCCCCCATACACATGATGTGAATGTGCTTCGGGCGGCCATCCCCCAGTGCCACTACCCTGTGTGTGCATCAGCCGTCACCTAATACTTTTGTGTCTCACATTCAAGGTCTGGAAAAGCCCTGATAACTTGACCAAAGAAAGGGACTTGTTTTTTTCCTGAAATATAACTTCAGTATCCAGTCATGATCTACAGTTAAAGCACAGGTAACTATAAGCATGGCAGTAGTCACAGTGTGAGATTGCATTTAATATATCCATCCCCTGGAGATTCCCAGAAGACTCCTTCCTCCCCATGGGAAAGTAATAAATCCTAGATATAGGAGGAACCAACTCTTTAGGAGCCTGTAGCACTTCCATTGAATATTTCTGAAACATTTCCCGAGGGGAAACCATAGGAGATTCTGGAAAATTAACAATAAACATATTACATTGAACAGGGGCATTAACTTGGGTAGTAACAGGGAATTCTAAGTTAAAAGCTGGTATGTGGGCCATAAGCAGCTAGGGTGGTCGGAACTAGGGTTGGCAGGCAAAGTCTGTAGCTATGGTATATGGTAATAATATAGTTGGAACAAATGAGTCTTTAGTGCTTTCCTGAAGGTTGACATGTCGGAGATGGATCGGATCGGGGCAAGGAGAGTATTCCAAAGAGTTGGTGCGTATAATGAGAAATCTCTTTTTTTAGCAGCTTTGGAACTCTTTCTTATTGTTGATGGGGTGGTGAGCATGTTTGTCATGTTTGTTCTCATTCTATTGTTCTATGTGCATTGTATGATTTCTGCAAGGGAGACTTCCGCGAGGTTATGCAGTACTTTAAATGTCATCAATAGAGCTTTGTAATTTAGGTGGCTATTGGGAGCCAATGCAAAACCTGAGGTTAGCATCCCTTGACAAATTTTCTGACAGAAACAAGATCTTTCATAATGGAACTGTTTGCATCTTGAACTAAATTAACTTTGACATCTTGCACGGCTGTAGCAGCCTTCAGTTACTCCATCAAAGTCTGTGTTGACCAATAACATTTGCATTATCTTGAATCTTTGACTAAAGCTGTTGGGTTTGACTGGACACAGCAAATTAGATTCAATATAGCTTCCCAAATAGTTTCTAAAGTGAACTTTTCAGGCTCTACCAGAGGCGAACAACAGGGAAAGTAGCAAGCAAACCTAGATGAGATGTAAAAGGAGCACCAGCTTTTGTCTTTCCCATTGGACTCTAACTCCTTCAAGATACCCACTGCAGGCACTGTTTGTAACACCATGACAGCTGGATCTCCAGAACTGGCATTGGCTGTTCCCCCTTGAAAGGCAGATTCCATTATGCCGACTTCCAGCAATGGTCCACCAGAGCTGCTAGCTGCAATCCCCACTGCGCTGGGAGGCAGAGGGGGAAGTCGCTTCTCCAGGGATAATGAGATAATGATACCGACCGTGGTGTCGAAACAGCTGGACCCACCCTAAAGTTCAGCATTGGGGTCTCCTCATGCAAAAATTGATTCACCGGACTGGATAATGATGTTTCCCAGACTTAGTTTTTGCTTCATGCTTCCCCATCAAGAAAAGCACGGAGCAGCAAATGCTCAGGTCACCATCTTGCCATGCCCCCATTACATCTCTATGTTGTTTTGCTCATATCTTTTAGTATGTTCATCCCTGATGCAGGCATAGTGCTGGAACATGGCCATGGTGGGTTTTTTGTTTTAATTTATTTTAATGCTGAAACCCCTTATTTTTTAACAGTATTACAGAATTGAGCTGAAAACTCATCTAGACCTGCTGTTTGAAGGTTGCTTCTTTCTCATCCCAGCTGAGATCTGGATTCAAAAGATTTATGCCATAGGGATCTGTTCTTGACAAATTAAGAACAATTTCAGTCCCATAACCAGCCAGCAAGGAGGAATCAAAATTTTAGCTCTGAGAAATGTCCTTGATAAAAGTAGAAATTATGCAATGTGATTGTAACCTACTCATCACTGTCTGTGATCTCATAGCTTTCAATAGCAAAATCAGGGGACTAATGATAAAAAAGTAATACCAGTATGGGAGAATTAGGGTGCATGCATATCAAAGGAAACTATGGTGTGTGACCCCTTGCCGAGGACTCTTAGCATGACGATTAAGTTATAGAAGGAGGGGTAACACTCCTGTACTTTCTTGTGCAATTTTATTTATTGTATCCTGTTTTTACCTTTCTTTCTGTGGGCCTAGAATTGCATGGCTGATGCAAGAGGACCTTGATCCCTTTCTTTCCCCAAACTCCACCTCAGGACATACTTTTTCTTTTTTAATGGGACAACTTTATTGACACATTTTGGTCCCTCTTCTTCCATGGACCTGTTTTCTAAAATTTTCTTCTTTTGCTTTGGACATAACTTCTTTCATTGCCACAATCCTCAATCTCTGAGAAGCTATTTTAGACCCAAATACTCTCCTCTTGGGAGCGAATGTCATCCATGATGGATTCCTTCTAGAATTCCCAACCTCATTTTTTCTGTTTCAGTATAAATTTGTCTGCTGTTAGGTAGCTTCCATAGGGCTGACATATTTTAAACTGATGCAGAATGGTAGCCCAGGAGATCATCTCCACCCTGATCCCTGCTGCAAAACCTTCAAACTTATTTTAGTTCTCTTTCATTTTTTGAATAAAACTTGTCACTTTTCTAGGAGAATAAAGAAAGAGGTAACATCAGTGGCTACATTAAAAAAAAATCGTTATCTTTATCTTTATTTCATAATTTTATATACCGCTTTGGCCAAGACATAAAAGCGGTTTACAATAAATAAAAAGTCTACGCTACCTGACTAGAGAAAAGGAACGCCATGGTAAGATAGGAAAGAGGGGAAAGGACAGTGTAAGGCTTACAATAGGTATACCAGACACAACTGACAATACTCAGGGAGAGATATTAAGAGGGAGGTCAAAGGCTTGTTGAAATAGATGAGTCTTCAGTAACTCCTTAAACTTTGGATATGAGGGTTCCAGATGGAGGGAGGGTGGTAGGGCGTTCCAAAGTGTGGGGCTGAGAAAAAAGAAAGCTGAGTGATGGGTTTGTTCTAAATGTGCTTGGGACGGAGAGGGCAAGGACAAACGACTGGCATGCAAAGCACGAAGCTGGCGGTAAGGCGTATGGAGAGCGATGAGGTTAGAAAAAAAAAAGAGGGGTGGATGTATAGATGGCTTTATGCGTTAAAATAAGGAATTTATACTGAAATCGGAAACGGAGAGGCAGCCAATGAAGACGATAAAGGATGGGAGTGACATGATCGTAACGGCGAGCCGATGCAATAAGGCAAGCTGCAGTGTTTTGTATGAGCTGGAGACGCTGTAGTTGGTAGGCTGGTACGTTAGCCAAAAAGATGCTACAATAATCGAGTCTGCTGATGACTAGTGCCAGTACTAAGGTGATTAGGGAGCTAGTGGGAAGGAGGGAACGAACGGCTCTAATTTGGCGCAATGCTGCAAAAGAACGACGTGTGAGGGCATAAATATGATTATGAAAGGAGAGGGATGAATCTAAAATTACTCCCAAATACCGGAAAGAAGTAACAAGCGGAATTAAAATATGATTAATCTGGGGAGCCACTGTTGGACAAGGCCCGCTTGGGGAGACCCACATTGCTGTGGATTTGGAGGGATTCAGGTGAAGAAAATTCAAGGAGAGCCAGTGGGCAACATGGGTAAGACATTGATTGAGCTGAGAAATGTCTGACAATATTGGTGAAGTGTGAAACAGAAGGATAATGTCATCTGCATAGATATAGGATGAGACCGGGTACTGCTGGAGCAGAAGAGGCAGGGGAGAAAGGAAAATGTTAAATAACAAGGGAGAAAGAACAGAGCCCTGTGGCATACCACAGATAAGAGGGAGAGAGGAGGAAGACTGGTTATTAGAGTGGATGGTAAAGGAGCGGGCTGTAAGAAATGAGCGGAACCACTGCCACATGGTGCCGCGTAAACCAAAGTCATAGAGGAGAGAAAGGAGCGTTTGGTGATCAATGAGGTCAAATGCTGCGGATAGGTCGAGTGAAACGATAAGGGTGATGTCTCCACGATCATGAGCAACGTGGATCTCATTCAAAAGGGCCAAAAGAACGGTTTCTGTGCTTTGCCCCGGCCGGAATCCTGCTTGCCGGGGGTGAAGAGTATTAGTAGCTTCCACATGTGAATTTATTTGTAAGAAAGCAAAAACGTTCCAGCACCTTAGCTAAGAAAGGAAGGTTATACACAGGACACCAATGGGAAAGAACAGAGGGATCAAGAGAAGGTTGCTTTAAAAGAGGGTGAACCTTGGGAAATGTATGGGAACCAATTAATCTTTACAGCATGTCTTCACCCATATAGCAAATGTTCCCCTCAATCTCCTATTTAAATGATTGGATTTAATTACATACTTTTATTTATTCATTAATTTTTATTGAATTTATCTCACACCTATCCAGTTCAGGGCAAGCTACATTCTGGTACAGTAGTTATTTCCTTGTCCCCTGAGGGCTTACAATCTAAGGGACATTTTTACTAAGCCCTGTGTTTGTAACAGCTGGGCATGAGCCACATTACTAGTACATGACTTTGCCTTAACTGGGGGGGCGGGGGGGGGGGAGGGAAGGGGAAGGTACCGCCCTCCCTCTGGTTACCATAGGTTGCTCTGATAAACCCACCATGGGAGCAACTAATCCACCCACTGAGGTGGCATTATTTGCAACCATGCTACCTGCACTGTGGGCTACAAATGCTCGTGCTAGCAGTGCTATGGTGGGAATACACCCATCTCATTCAGTTGCTGTCCAGACATGGGCTTCAAGAGTATAGTGGGGTTTTTAGCGCGGGGCGCCCTGTGCTATATTTTAGCATGGAGCCAATTCTGCACGCTCCAGTGTGTGCACCTGAGGCAAATGAGCTGCCCAAGGCCCTGAACAACATCAGTGGGATTTTAACACTGGGTTCTCTGACTCCTAGTCTACTGCTCAAACCACTAGACTACTCCTCCACTCCTTTTTAAGGCCCTGCTCAAGGTGAGTAATAATAATTCAACTACAGTAGATAGAATCCCTTGCAAGAGGGCTTAGAATGTAATGGGTCAATTTTCAAAAAGATTGTACATTTAGGAGGCAATTTTATAGACCATTACCATGCGTACGATGGTTCTTTAGCACATAAATGGGTTCCCATAAAATTAGATCATTCCTAAAAGTACGAGTGGTGGAAGCCAGTGAATTTTTGCACAGTAGGCATGCACAGGGGAGGCGTTTAGGTGGATCATTGCCAGGTCACAGTTTACATGTGTGCATTTTATAAAATATGCAGGTATCTATGTAAACTATGTGCTAACGTTTGCATCTACTCTTGTAGGTAGTAGGCACTATTGCCTCTGAATTAGCAGTCAATGTAAAAAACTCTATACGTTCAATACAACTCTGAAGAAACTGAAGGCTAATTAAACCTTTCAAGGGCTCTTATTTACTTTCCACTATGAAGGTCTCAGACTTGCCAGCATTCTGTGTCAGACTAACGTCTGTACTTCCACATATATGCCTGATATTCGCATCAACGACCTTCTTGTGGATTTTATTTTTAATTCTTTATTACTACTTCCTTAAGTTATTTAAAAACCTGGAGCTTATTCCAAGGAGTCGATATTTTTCTTTTTTCAATTCAAAACACCAGTTAAGTATAGTTGATGGTGTAACTTGACATTATCTATCAAGTACTTAGCTTTCACTGATGTTACTTATATCTTTTAGTTGTGACGCTCCATAAAAAGCTCCTCTCTTACGAACATGAGCCCAACGCTCTCCCCAGGTACCACTTTGGCGTTTCACCGCCTCGGTTTCATCAGGGGATCGATTCCAAGCCCTTATGTGTTCCGCCTTAATTTCACACGTAATGCTTCCCACGTCTCTAATCGTTATATTTTTCAGCTATATTTTAATCAAAGAGTTTTTCAAACCGTGCGAATTCTTAACCTTCGCCCATTGAAAAAACGCCGCGCATCTTCAATGGGCGAAGGTTAAGAATTCGCATGGTTTGAAAAACTCTTTGATTAAAATATAGTTGAAAAATATAATGATTAGAGACGTGGGAAGCATTACTCACTCATTTGCTCCCATAATATGCCATAGAGAGTTAGCGCTAACTGCTAGTGTGGGGTGCTCACTGTCATGACTGCGCACTAGCTGTCAGTGCGCATCCCAGTATGCCTTTAGCATGCGCTAGAACCTACACTAACAGCTACCATCTTATAGTAAAAGGGCCTTCGTTACTTTTATGTGCAGGATAATTTTATGCTAGGATATAGGCCTCTATGTATGAAAATGCCTTTACAAAACTACCCTCTTAATGATGATATTCAGCTGCTATCCATGTAGCTAAATAGTTTAATTTAGGCCTGCAAAAGCTGTTCTAAATGAAACTGCTTAGCTATACATATAGCAGCCAATGGCAGACATCCATTTTCTCCCAATTTGTCAAAAAATGTGGAATCGAGGGGTCATTAATACATAGAAAAATATGATCAGTGGAAAGAACTGATATTTATTCAGTCCCTTGCTGATGAATTTCCTTTTATGTGAAACAATGATTCTGTGACTGAGATGATGAGGAGGGAATGATGGAGAATACTACTATTACTACTGAAGATTTGTATAGCACTACAAAACGTAGGCAGTGCCTCACAGATACATGAAAAAGACGGTCCCTGCTCATCAGAGCTTACAATCTAGACAACACAGTAACAATAGACATTGGATACATCTAGGGAGAACGTAAGGAAACACAAAGGAGATCAGGTGAGTCAAGATCCGAAAGCAGTAGCGAAGAGGTGAGTTTTCAGTCTGTATTTGAAAAGGCTAGAGAAGGCACCTGATGTACAAATTCAGGTAGTTGTTCCAAGCATAAGGAGCAGCAAGGTGAAAGGAGTGAAGTCTGAATTTAGCAATAGAAGAAAAGGGCACGGATAGAAGAGATTTGCCAGAACAGCGGAGTTCCCGAGGAGGGGTGTAGGGAGAGATAAGAGAGGAGAGGTAGTGAGGAGCTGCAGAGCGAATGCACTTATAGGTCATCAGGAGAAGTTTGAACTGGATGCGGAAAAAGATAGAGAGCCAATGAAGTGACTTGAGAAGAGGTGTGCATGACGAGGCTGGTGGAAGATTAGCTGTACAGCAGAGTGGTAAACAGATTGAAGGGGAGAGAGATGATTCAGAGAGAGACCAGGAAAGAGTAGGTTACAAAAGTCCAGATGGGAGGTGACTAAGGAATGGATAAATGTCTTAATAGTGTGTTCAGAAAGGAATGGGCCAATTTTGTTGATGTTGTTGAGAAAGAAACAGCAGGTTTTAACTATCAGTTAGGTGTGTCTGGAGTAGGAGAAACAGGAGTCACAGACAACCCCAAGATTGCGAGCTGAGGAGACAGGGAGGAGTAGAGAGTTATTCACAGAGACTGAGAAAGGAGGAAGGGGAGAGGAGCGTTTAGGGGGAAAAATAAGAAGCTCCGTTTTGGCCATGTTCAATTTCAAGTGGCAGTGAGACATCCAAGTAGCAATGTCAGAAAGGCAGGCAGAGATCCTGGCCTGGATTGCCGGAGAGATTTCAGGTGTAGAGAGGTAGATCTAGATCTGGGAGTCATCAGCATAAAGATGGTTCTGAAAGCCATGGGAATAGATGAGTTCACCAAGGGACTGCTTATAGAGAGAGAAAAAGAGTAGACCCAAGACTGATCCTTGGGGTACACCAACTGAGAGCAGGATAGCAGCAGAGGAGGATCTACCAGACCAAACACTGAAAGAGCAATGGGAGAGATAAGAAGAGAACTAGCACAGAGTCCTTAAAACCAAGTGAGGACAAGGTATCAAGGAGAAGGTTGTGGTCAACAGTGTCAAAAGTAGCAGAAAGGTCAAGAAGGATGAGGATCGAGTAAAAGCCCTTGGATTTTGCCAGGAATAGGTCACTGGAGACTTTGGCAAGAATCGTTTTGGTAGAATGAAAAAGGATGAAAGCCAGACTGTAGAGGATCTAGAAGGGCTTGAGAGGAGAGAAAGTTGAGGCAATGACAGTGAACCGCATGTTCAAGTAGTTTAGAAACAAAGGGGAGGAGGGAGATGGGTCGATAGTGAGGACAGGAAAGGTCTAGTGAGAATTTCTTAAGAAGAGGCGTGACCACAGCATGCTTGAAGGCTGCAGGGAAAGTTGCAGTGGAGAGCGATAGGTTGAGAATATAAGAGATGGAAGGGACTACAGTGGAGCTAAGGAGATGAGTGGGAATAGGATCAGAGGGGCAGGTAGTGAGTTTGGATGAGGAAAAAAGGTGAGTGGTTTCCTCCTCAGAGATCATAGAAAGGGAAGAAAGGGTAGCAGAGATGGGGGGGGGGGGGGGGATTGGGAGTGAAGAGGGGAAGGAGGGGAAGTAGCTGATATTGTGGAGAATTAGAATGTGATCTTATGGATTTTGTCTTCAAAGTAGTCAGCCAGAGTTTGGGCAGAAGGGGAGGGAGGGATTGGAGGCAGAAGTACCTTGAGAAGAGAATTGAGAGTTGTAAAGAGATGGTGAGGGTCAGAGGTAAGAGAGTAAGTCAGATGGACATAATAGTCTTGTTTAACGAGTGCTATGGCTGACTGGAAAGAGACAAGCATGAATATGAAGTGTAGAAAGTCCACAAGAGTGCGGGATTTGAGCCAAACACACTCAGCTGAGCGGGCGCAGGAACACAGGTAGTGGGTAGTGGAAGACAACCAGGGTTGAGGTACAGTACAGTACACCTCACAGGATGTGGCATGGGCAGAGCAAGAGCAACCAGAGCAGAGGAGAGTGAAGCATTATAGGAAGCTACTGCTTCAACAGACTCAGATAACATAGTGGAGGAAAGAGGTGATGAGATAGTGGAGGAGAGAGCCAATAGCATGAAGATTTCTAAAGAGGTTGGAGAAGACAGAGTGAGGTTGAGGTGGCAAGTGATGAAGATTGAAGCTTAGCAGGTGATGGTCTGATAAGGGAAGAAGTGAGGTACAGACGTTTGAGGGTAAGCAATTAGAGAAGAATATAAGGTCGAGGCAGTGGCCTTGCTGGTGAGTAGGGGCAGTAGAGCAAAACTGGAAGCTGAATGATTAGATAAGGGAGAGAGTTTTAAAGCATAAGGGTTATCAACATGAATGTTAAAATCCTTGAGAATAAGGGAGGGGGAAGTTGAATCCAGAAAGAATGAAAGCCATGAGTCAAAGTCAGAGAGAAAGGCAGAGGTGGACTTGTCAGGGGGTCGATAAATAATACCCAGAATATGTCCCATAAGAATTTCCACCGTTAGATGCTTTGATAGTGCCATAGTCCAATTTCTGAAATTCTTTAAAGCCAAATGACCAGAGAAACTCCCTCATAAATGTCCATGCTACTTGGTCATAGTCTTTTTGCATTTAGTGAAATCAGAGCTGCTCCCTTTAGTCCACTACCAGCAGCACTGAGCACTCTCAATGTCCTCAATAAACTCTCACTTGAATTCTTTTCTTTTATGAATCCTGCTTGGTCTCTGCTTATGAAGTTTAGGAATATCCTACCCATTGCTAGCACCTTTGCAACTTGTTAAAGTTGGGAAAGTTTTTTTAGGTTGGCATCTTGGTGGGCCACAGAGCCGTTAGTGTCATAATTAAAATCTGGAAAGAATATTGAAATTAGGACATTTTGAGAAAGCATGATATTGTAAAAAGACATTTTGCAAGGATTTATTTTGTAAGGCTTTTGTAATACCCCTAAATCCCTTCATTTTTATGGCTATGATAGAGTTTAAGGCCTCATCATCTGGTATATCTAATTCTCTTTCGGGGCCTCTAGTACTTCTTTCTCTCATATCAAGCTTGAGGAGGGAAGTGATATTCAGAAATTCTGGTATTGTACTCTTTGCCATGCTATCCTGAGAGGAATAGAGGGATTTGTAATAATCCATGCATGCTTTCACCATCTCAACTGTATACACAATTGAGTTAATACTGAGACCCAGTTAAATGGTTTGTACTAAGGGCAGACTGCATAAGTACTTTTAATAAAATTTGTCACCTGGAGAATGGATGCTTTGGCACTATAAATCACTATGGAGATAATTTTATAAAGTCATATGGCCACATATGAATGTAAATGAATTATTATAAAATAATAACTGGCATAAAAGCACGCACTTCGACACCAAGGCTGGTATTTTGCCAGTGGGTGTGCAGATGGGCACAGTTTGGACAGATCATGGGTGGAGCATGCAAGAACACATGCAAATTTTAAAATGCTATAATTTATGCCAAGTCGTGGGCATTTGCACCAATTATAGGGCTGGTGTAAATGTCCCTGCCTGCAATATAGGCGCACGATGCGCTGCTTACATCAGTATTTCAAGAAGACAAATAAGCACCTACTAGTGTTTATAAAATAGGCTTACTGTAGGTGCCTTAAAATGCATTTTAACTAAGTGTCTCCTTACACTCTGTGGCTGATTTTATGAGCTACTGTGTGCATAATTGGGCCCTATTTTTATAAAGTGAAGCCTGCGCTTGCTGTACTTTATAAAATGGGTGTGCTGACATGCCAAAACTTAGTCATAGAGCAGCGCATGCCTAGATTGGTGCAGAAACATGCATAGGCCATAGTATTCTATAACCCATGCATGTAAATTGTGCTCTGCCCAAGTGCCAACCCTGTGCGCACTCCAATGGAAACTATGCATGATGGCAATTACGTTAATGCTTAGAGAATAGTGACTGCCCATAATACGCAGATAAATGCCAATTCATGCATGCCAGTCTTTTATAATAGGAACTTATATGCATAGATAGTGCAAAGGTTTCACACAACCCTTACAAAATTAGCCCCTAAATGGACAAAAGGAAGGCAGTGAGTGGAATAAGTCACGGCCGCCCCCACACTGAGTGGTGCACCCCCCCCCCCCGCAGCAGAACCAGGTAGGCACACTCTGCTCCTGCAGCCCCTTGCCAGTGCACAGTGGCTGCTGGGGACAAGACGTCAGAGGCAGTTGTCTGCATTGGCAAACCGATTCCTGTGGATGGCCCGCTGCCATGGAACCAGGTCACCACCACCAACTCACACTAGCAGTGGCATTCTGGCATCTGGATGGGCAGCTCCCTATACACCGATCTGTTCAGCATAGAGGGAGTACCCGGGTGCCTAAGTCATGGGTATGTCTGGACCCCACGGCGGCAGGATTGGGTCCGTTTCCCACATGTACAATTTTGTCACGGTTAAAGCAGCTGGATGTGCAGGAAACAGAATAGGGCTCTATGTGAATAGATGAAAGACACAAAGGTGCTGATTTTATTAGGGGCATGTGGAAAGTTATGTGCTTTTTAAATGCCTAAGTATCTATTTTAAAAGACATGCTTTGGATGGTCGCTATTCTGTAAGAGTGTGCATAAGTCCCATCGCATGTACTTTCAGTTGGGGCAAGCACAGGGGCAGGGCTTGGGTGGAGCATAGGCAGGGCCTAAATTTATGCACGTAAGTTCTAGCATACTATGACTTATGCGCATTTCCACCCAATCTAAGCATTTACAGTTACACGTACTCTACGGCATGTGTAATTGCTGCAACTAAGGTGAAAGTGGATAGACTCAGGAGTAATATACAAAAATATTTCTTTACGGAAAGAGTAGTAGATGTGTGGAATAGTCTCCCAGTAGAGGTGGTAGAGATGAGGACGGTATCTGAATTCAAAAAAGCATAGAACAAATGCAGAAGATCTCTAAGAGAAAAGAGGGGACTATTGTAGTAGTCAATATGGAAGGACAGACAAGATAGGCCATGTGATCTTTTTCTGCCTTCATGTTTCTATGTTTCAATACAGCTCTGTTTAATAAAACAAAGTATGTGGGTGCTTCACTTTCTAAAATAGGCTCCAAATACACACATACGAGGGTTGCTCAGAAAGTAATGCCCCACATGTATTTTCTCAGTCCAGAATGAAGATGTGGAGGAGTGGCCTAGTGGTTGGGGCAAGGTACTTCAGGCTGGAAGGTCAGGGGTTCAAATCCCACTCAAGGACAGCAACCTTGGGCTGGAAGGACTGGGGTTTCTAGTCCCACAGGTGCTCCTTGTGGTCTTGGGCAAGCCACTTAACCCTCCATAGCCCATGTTCCCTGTAAAATAGCTATCTCCAAGTTATAATGCCCTGTTCAATGTAATTTCAGTTTGTTCAATGTAAACTGCACTGATGCAGAATAGCATGGTATATAAGAGAATTAAAATAAATAAATAAGATAGAGGTGTGAAATTGAAAGGGTAGTAACTTGGAACTTCAAAGGACATGTGTGTAATTTTACAGTGGTCCGACAAATAGTGAGGCGGCAGTGATCCTTCAAATGGCGTCTGTGAGTGACACACGGTACAAACAACGAGCTGTAATTGAATTCTTGGTGGAGGAGAAAGGAAGTGTGAGAAACATTCACAAACAGTTGTGTGCTGTCTATGGAAGTTCTGTGGTAGATAGGAGCACTGTTGGACGATGGGTGAAGAGAGTAAAGGCTTCAGGAAGTGGTAAAATGGAACTGGAAGATCGGCCGTGGTCTGGGCGTCCTGCCTCAGCCACCAGTCTAGACAAGTTGCAGTGCACTGATGTCATTATTGGTGCGGATCGGCGCATCATGAGTTGGGAATTGTCCGTACAGCTTTCTGTCAGTAGAGGTAGTGCAATGGCAATTATTGACTCTTTGGGATATTCAAAGGTGTGTGAAAGGCACACCACAACAGCTTACAGTATTTTAATGCCCGCAGGCAGCTATCGCAGTGCGCTGCAACTTGTCTGGACTGGTGGCTGAGGCAGGACACCCAGACCATGGCCAATCTTCCAGTTCTGTTTTACCACTTCCTGAAGCCTTTACTCTCTTCACCCATCGTCGAACAGTGTTCCTATCTACCGCAGAACGTCCATACACAGCACACAACCGTTTGTAAATGTTTCTCACAGTTTCTTTATCCTCCACCAAGAATTCAATTACAGCTCGTTGTTTGTACCGTGTGTCACTCACAGACGCCATTTGAAGGATCACTGCCGCCTCGCTATTTGTCGGACGACTGCAAAATTACAAACATGTGTCCTTCGAAGTTCCAAGTTACTACCCTTTCCATTTCACACCTCTATCTTCATTCTGGACTGAGAAAAACCATGTGGGGCATTACTTTCTGAGCAACCCTCGCAGTTATCCGTGGGAGCTGCATAAAGATATGCACCATTTATGCATTCAAGTCACCTATTTTCAAGGACCTAGACGCGTGAATGGGCCCTTACCCGTACATTCTAGCTGGTCACTATTCTGTAAGCATGTGTGCACTTTCAGTGTGGGCATGCACAGGGTTGAAGTTTGGGCAGAGCATAATTTACACATGGAAGTTATAAAATACTGTAACTTACAGTATATAAGTGTTTTCCAAATCTAGGTGAGGACATTTACACCAGCCCCAGGCTGTCTTAAGTAACTGTGCCTAGATTTGCTGCATGTATCTCATCACTTGCACCGCTATATTATAAAGTAAAGTATGCATATACATATAGATTATACATATACAGTGGAGGAGTAGCCTAGTGGTTAGAGCAACTGCCTAGAACCCAGAAGATCAAGGGTTCAATTCCTACTGGCCCTCCTTGTGACCCTGGGCAAGTCACTTTACCCTCCATTGCCTCAGAAGAAAAGGCTGGCAATCTACTTCCAGTGGTACATTGCCAAGAAAACCCAGAGGTAGCTGAGTCGCTATGAGTCAACACTGACTCAATGGCACTAAAAAAAAAATGCATGGACATTCTAAAATAGCCATGAAATACATTAATTGCAAAGGAGTTTATAAGATTACTCTCTTAGAGGGTACTTTTTTTTACCAGGCAATGTAAGTTTTGCATAAGTCGCATTAATTTTCAAAAGGAAAGTATATATACCTACATATAGATATAGATATATACAATTTTCCTTTTGAAATGACCCCATGACTAGCGGGTGTACACATTTACACCTGCTATTTCTATGCAAAATTTCCCAATTTATTTTACATACGTATGAGCCTAGTTTATAAAGCGTGTATATACTGTAAGTCCTAATCCCTCCTCTGTCCCATCCTGTTCAGTTTGAGTAATTTTGGGTGCACACAAGCCGTATGTGCATACCTTATTTACATACAGTTTTGGCATATGAACCTCCATTTTATGCACTTAAATATCTTTTAAAACTACTCAGCCTCTATCCAGTTGAGGCTTGTTTAGATTGTGCAGGGGTTGTATTTTACCCAAACATTTTTAACTGAAACGCTTGTTAAGAAAACATGACACTCCAAGTTTGCAGATATATTTATCTTTATTAATTGATTAGTGACAGTTAAATGAGAAAAGAACACCAAATATATTGTTTAAATGCAATATTATATTGTAAAGAACACTAGTCATCCAAATCTACTAATCTGCAAATCATTCAGAGGGTGTTTACATATGGAGTCTATATTTTATTAGTATTGTTTGATATCAGATTAAAGAAATGAATTTATAAATCAGGCATGCAATTTAAAGAAAAGTGGCCTGTTGTATAGCTCCTACTTGAGTGGAGATTGACAAGTTTGACAAGCACAGTTGGTGATGTGACGGTAAGTATATTGATACAAATTAGAGGAATTGGTTTTATCTTTAAGACTGATCGTTCTATTTTCATATGCAGACTCTTGGCAGAAACCTACGGCGTTTACAATCTGACGAATTGTGGTATTGTAGCTGAAAAGCAAAAAGAAATTATAAATGACACTCATCAAAAAGTCAAAACATTTCATTAATAAATCTGATTCTCAAGATAGTGATACAAAGAATTTGAAGAGAATCATGCATTATTTAATTTCCAGCCTAAACATGCCAGTGAGTTCACCTACATTGTATTCATCTATATTGATCCTTGTGGGTAACTGAGTAAATGTACTGCCTGAACCTGCCCACGATCAAATTCAGAGCCTTGGACAGTCACTGCAGTTGCTGGGCTAGATATCTTATGGACGAAAGCCCATAGAACTAGTCTGTGACTGAGCTGGAAAGCCCGAAGGAGCAGCAGAAAAAATGGCAGATGAAAAATAATGAGAGGGCAAAGCCTACTCAGTGTGATATTTTAACAACTATACTTTGGAGAGTATGCTATAAGTTGACATGGGAATTCTAGTATTGCTTATTTACTAAACCACGTTAGATGTTTAACGTAGTTTAATGTGCTGTAACAATAAATACAAAAGTCAAAGCACTATTAATTTGCCACAGTAATGTTAATGTGTAATAACAGCTGTGTTAAAATCATATTAAGACATGGGGAAGAAACAAAGAATATACAGGGAGTGTTCCCTTCGGTGAACATGGCTGTTGTTTATATGTCAATCATTAATGTAGCTATTATCAACTATCCTGCCAGAAGTGTGGCTAAATGCATTCCACTTTAGCGACCATGCTATGATGACCACTGCCCCACATGATGATGACCACTTCCCCATATGATGATGACCACTTCCTCATGTTAAGTGGCACTGTTGCCGTTCTCTAAGGGGCTTGTTTACAAAGCCGCGGTAGTGGTTCGCGGTCGTTATCGGAGCCGCGGCCCCATGGGGCCGCGGCTCCGATAACAATCGCGAACCGCTACCGCAGCTTTGTAAACAAGCCCCTAAGTCCCACTACAAAAAAACCTATTTCAAATGAGTGTTGTAACAAATGCAGTTATATCCAACAAGACATACACTCCAAAAACATGTTTTTTGAACAGTGGCTGGTTGATGTATTTCAAGACTAATAGTCTGAAGATTGGTGTGAAGAAGCCAGGATAGCTGAGTACCTCTGGCCTTCTTGCCCCAATGTATTTTTGAAAATTGTTAATTTGTAACTATGAATGTTTTCTAACTTATGTTTTATTGAAAATTGCTAATTTTTAATTACAAATTGTTTCCTGGCAATAGTGGAGTGGGAAACTACAGGCACCTAGGCCTTTGCCATGATGCTGATTTGTTGTTAAGAGTGTTCAGTGGTAAGATTTGTTAATAATGTTTAAGGATGATGCTATTTCAACATTATAATTAATGCCATTTCCATATTGAAGTTAATGTTCTTTTATTTTTACCTATTATTGTATGCTATTGTCCTTTTGATAAAATCTGTGTATGAAAAAAATGGATCTCTGTAGAAATCTTTTCTATCATTAGCTGGTTCTAAATGTCTAAATAAAGGTACACTTAGTACTGTTTTTTAAGTAAAAGATTTTTCCTCCGTTTTTGGAGTGTATGTCTTGTTGGATATAATTTCTCTAAGCCCCGCCAATGCCTCCTATACTTATGTAGACAATTTTTTACTTACTGCATCTTTAAACATATGCCATCTCCCATTCCACACCACTGCCCCGACTGACCCCGTGCCATCTGTTGTGTAAGTCCGTCAGTGCATCTTTACTCTCCTCAATTGTTTTCTATCATCACTACATCCTTGTCCTTTAGCACATTTCCTGCTTGTTGGAAGAAAGTCACTGTTCTCTCCATCCTCAAACCAGCAGCTACAGATCATCTTGACGTCCTCCTTCACTCATGCCCTTCACATAGCTCATATTGGCTTCCATCCCTGTTTAACCACCGAACACACTCTCCTCATTTCCCTTGGCCTCAATGCTGCTTTTGATCTCATTCCCCTATTTCTTCATGCCCGCTTTGATCATTCCTCGCCAGGCTACCTTCAGGAGCAGCACCTGTCAGAGGAATGTCTTTGTCTTTCATGTCTTCTGTTATACGACATACACCATTCATTTGTAACCTAAGCCTCCCTCCCCCTTTCACTACCCACTGCCTTCCTGTCTTCCCGTCTTGATTTCTCCTTGTTTATTTAATGCACTTTATCAATTTGCCTTTTGTTTTTCTTTTGTTAACTGCCTAGATGCCTTAGCTATAAGCAGTATATCAAATAAACCAAACTGTAACTGGGCCTCTAGGTGAAGCAATGACAAACTCATGTTTCATATCTGCTTGTAGTCAACAGATCATTAAATAATGAATCTATTTAATGATAGCCAACCACTAAGGTGGGGGGGGGGGGGCAAACTCAAAGCAATCACAAAAACAGTGGGTAAGATATTTAGTAGTACATAGTCATTTTGTGCTACTGAATAGCATTCCAGAAGGCATTCTGGAGGTGGAGCTCATGTCAACCAATCAGTGGCAATATTCAGCTGCTGCCCTGCTAATGCAAACCGGCTAAAATTAGGCACAAAAAAGGCTGGCCTAACTTTATCTGGTTTAGCTAACTGGGCAGGGGCTGAATATCACTGCCGCCCGGTTAGCTAAAACACTAACAGTGCACACCAGATATTTCATGCTGGTGGTCAGGTATGATCCTGGCATTGACTATCTAAGTCTAAATGAAGATGGCGATGGCCAGTCCTTTTAACAGCGCTGGCCGCCTCCATTTAATATTGGTCCTTCATTTTTTAGAGATTATAAATCAAATATCATCAATATTTAGAGGAACCCAATTTTGAACGTTACATCTGGGGCATAAATGGAAATGTCTAAACAAGATATGGAGTAGGAAACTATAGGCACCTCGGCCTTTGCCATGATGCTGAACATCTAGATGCCCTTTAAAAATGGACCCAGTAGTTGCTTAAATGATTACATTACAATAAATGAAACATTTTCTGTGTGCATATCTTACGTTGCTTGTGACCCACAATCCCCCATGCATTTTGCCATTTGAGTCGTGCTCGTGTAAGTTGTGGATTTTTTTGTTTTAGGGTCGGTGACGCTTAGATCAACTTTCACATCCAAAGGTGCTACTCTGCAGGCCGTGACACCTATAAAAAGAAAAAATATCCAGATGGTAGTAAATCGTAGCTAAATTGATTATTAATAGAGATTTGCAATTACATACATCCCTCCATTTCTTGACTGCTATACCATTCCCTGCAACGGTGCCTATTCCTCCACCATCCACTTCCTGGCTGCTCTTCCTATTCCTCCAGCTCCCATCTTCTCTTTCCTTCTTTTTTTTGCTCATTCTCTAGATTTTTTATCATGTAATGCTTAAGACTTGGTTGCAGCTATAGCACTCGTAATGTTGTAAGGATCAGATCTGAGGCTCAGGGCGGGGCACATCCATCCCCCTGCAGTTAGTGCATAAAAGCCACATTGTAGCATGTAGGCAGGGCTGTGGGTGCAGCTAATGCCATCTATTGAAGTGGTGTCAGTTGTACATGTGCTACCTGCGCTGAGCGCAGTTAGTGTGGGCGCCTGCACGAGCTACAATGCATTGAGAACACCCATGTCCTTCCGAGTCCCCACCACAATGCGGGCTACCAGGATAGCATAGGGTTTTTAGCGTGGGGGCTCCAGGCTACTTTTCAGGCTGCTGTCGAAACTCTGCACTAAACCCGTGCTACCCTGGTAGCACACTTTAGTAAATATGCCTGTAACTGCATTACAGATAATGTGAATGCATTTCAGCACTGTCTATTAAGGTGGTGTTAACTGTTCACTGGAGTGGAGGAGTAGCTTACTGGTTAGAGCACTGGCTTGGTAAGCAAGATATCAGGATTCAATTTAGAGCATTGGCTTGGTTCCCAATAGCACTCCTGGCAATCTACTTCTGGTCGCATTGCCAAGAAAACCCAGGAGCTACTGGGTCACCAGGAGTCAACATTGACTTAACATAGTACTGTATGTGACGGCAGATAAAGACCAGTATGGTCCATCTAGTCTGTCCAGCAAGGTGGCAAGAGTAGGTGCACATATCGCTCCATGCAGGTCACCCCTTCCGATGCCTTTGTTTAGGAGTGTACTTGAAGGCACATCTTGTGTTTCCAACTGTTCAGTGTTGGCTGCTGCACTAACAGATAACACATGATACTGTGCCACGTTAGTGTAAAAAATCTACAATGTGATTTATCTCACCTAATTATTAACATTAAAGAGATAAATTATATCCATACCTATATGCCCTGAATAAAGAGAAAAAGTATTTTATTTTTGTCGGATCGTTTGCCTTGAGAGAGAACTTTCCCTCTCTCGTAGCAAACCCTCCATTTTATTTCTTCAAATAAAAGAGTGCACTCACCCTTATTATCTCACACCGAGGCAAAATTATAAAATTAAGCTCAGTCTCCCGGAATGTTTTAACAACTTTAAATAGTTTTGTGTCATCTGCAAATTTGATAACCTCACTCGTTATTCCCTTTTCCAGGTCATTTATGAATATGTCAAAAAGCAGCGGACCCAGCAAAGATCCCTGGGGTACTCCACTATTCACCTTTCTCCATTGGTAAAATTGGCCATTTAGCTTTCTATCTTTTAACCAGTTCCTGATCCACAATAGTACACTGCCTCCTATCCCATGACTCTTTAGTTTTGCCAAAAGTCTCTGATGAGGGACCTTGTCAAAGGCTTTCTGAAAGTCCAGATACACTATATCAACCAACTCACCTTTATCTACCTGTGTATTCGCACCTTCAAAAAAACATAACAGATTAGTAAGACAAGATCTTCTTGTCTAAAGCCAAGTTGACTTTCTCCCATTGTTATGACTCACACCGCAATGAAAACTGTTTTTTTCTCTAATAAATAGTATGAAAGTGATTGTTTTTACTTCCCTACTCTTGAAAAGCTTTCAACACTATTTTACAAATGTATTTAATATGTCACAGAGAGATACATTAAATGAGATCTACTGTATATGTACAGCGCTGTGTATGTCTTGTTGTGCTATATGAATGATTAGTAGAAGTAGTAATAAAAAAAGAATCTTTGGTGAAGGAGCAATACTACAGGTGACGCCAGTAGGAAACTTGGAGCTATACAGTAAGGTTGCAAATTAGCTTCATTTATTCATGATTAAGGATAAAGCTAGGATTGGATTGGCCTGTCTTGAAAAAGAAAATGGAGCCAGCAAGCCAACCTAGTATAAATTTCATAGTAAAATAAAGGTAGAAAGGCAAACTTTGCCATTTTTATGTGATAATATTTTGCAAATACACAATTAAACTGTTCAACTTGAAACATGATCAGCAGTAGTGTAAACTCAGTTGCTTTCTGCTTGCTTTGATGTAAGTGTTAGAGTTCTAAAATGAAAAAGCAAAGAAAATATACGTACAAGTATAACAGCAACCGATGCTATCATATGTTCTCCATTTCTGTATAAAAAAGCAGAATCAAGAATGAATCAAGCAGGATGAAATTACTTTTTTTATTTATTTATATGTACATTTCAGTTTAGTTTAGTCTATTATTTTGCTATATTGTTTTTCATTACCTACACCGAAGTAATTTACAATAAAAAAATATCTGTAGCTAGAAGGAAAGGGGTAAAGGTGAAAGGTAATGACACTTGGGAATGGTGATAAAAGTTACAAATGTAACAAAGATGCTAAATTATGGGTAGATTGACTTGGAAACAACTTAGTTAAGGGGCAGAAAGTCATGAGGCTTATATGGAGAAATTCTACTTACTGATAATTTCCTTTCCTGGAGCACTGCTAGACCAGTCCAGACCAGAGGGTTAACTCTACCATCCAGCAGATGTGAAAAAACAAAACTAAGCTGTGACGTCATCCCTGCACCTTGCCTAGCATAGCTAGGGACGCTTCAGTATTCTGTAGCAAACAATGGACACACACGATCCATTAAGGAGCCCCCTAATTCCCGTTGCTCGTGCAACAATATGAATAGGAGAACTCTATAAAAAACTCTTAGCTGAGAAGAGAACCAACAGGCTCATGTGGTCCCCCAGGGAGGATCTTGGACTGGTCTAGCAGTGCTTCAGGAAAGGAAATTATCAGTAAGTAAAATTTCCCCTTCCAGAGCGCCTACTGCTAGACCAGTCCAGACCAGAAGGCAGTACCAAAGATACTCTCCATTGGGGTGGGAAGACAATGCAGCTGACAGCACCCGCTCGTCAAAATGGGCTGCTGACTTTGCTTACACTTCCAAGTGATAATGCCACACAAAAGTAGATAAGGATGCCCAGGTGGCTGCCCTACAAATGTCAATTGGGGCCATCGTTGAGAGTTCTTTCTAGGAGGCCGCTTGTGCGTGGGTGGAATGAACTGCCAACCTGGGGGGAACCACTTTCCTGGCCAAGAGGTAGGCTGAGGAAATGGCTTTTTTTAACCTGTGGCCCAGGGTAGCCTTGAATGCTGCTTGTCCATTGTGGGTCCAACAGAAAGCACAAACAAGTGACTGGAGAACTGAAAAGAGTTTGTAACCTAAAAGTACCGAAAGAGAACTTTGTGGATATCTAGTTTCCACAGTTCTTGGTCCCACCCAGATAGGGTTACCAACTTTTTCACCGAGAAAAACCCGACACCTGTTGCTCGCCATGCTCCACCCATTCTCCACCCCTAGTCCCACCCCTGCCCCGCCCCCAGCCCCACCCACAAAAATTACCGAGGATACGTGTAGGCTAACTTCCTTGGTCAGATAATAATTAAACTGGGAACCCCAAAATCCAAACATGAAATGTACAACACTGGAGAAATAAAACTATAAAGTAATTTCCTCTTGCACTAAACAAAAACGCAAAGATGTTATCAATACACACTTCCCAGACCAAACATATTCCAGCTAATAAATTCAAAATAAAAAGTATTTTTCTACCTTCTGTTTGGGCGTTTTATTTTTCAGTTGCAATTGCTTGCTCCAGTCACTTTCTTCTGGTTTCGTCGTGTCTTCTGCGAGCGAGCCATTTGTCCGTTCTTCTCTTGTAGATGTTTTCCATTCTCTCTATTTCTGCTTTAACATACTGATTGTTTCCCTTTTGCTCTTTCCCCCAATTCTTTCCTTATTCCTTTATCATCCATTTAAATTTCACCCTTCCATTCTCAAGCCCCTCACTCTCCCAATACCCAGCCCATCATAGACTTTTCTTCCACACAAAATATTTTTTCCCCTCTCCATTCTCATTCCCCATCTATTCTAGTCCTCCCCCAAAATCAGTTCCCTTATAGTTCTAGACCCACCCAGCATCCACTCCCTTCTAATCCCATTCTCCCATGCCCCACATCAGCCCATTTCCAGTCCTATTCCAGCTCTTCATCAGCCCATTTCCAGTGCTAGCCCTCACATCACAGACCATTTCCATTCCTAGCCCCCCCCCATCACAGCCCATTTCCAGTCCAAGTCCCCCATCACAGCCTATTTCCAGTCCTAGGACCCCCCCATCACATCCCATTTGCAGTCCGAGTCCCCCCGCACCATCACAGCCCATTTGCAGTTCTACCCCCCCCCCACCATCACAGTCCATTTGCAGTCCTAGCCCCCCTAATCACAGCCTATTTCCAGTCCAAGTTCCCCCTCCCTCCACCATAGCCCATTTCCAGTCCAAGTTCCCCCCCCCATAGCCCTTTTCCAGTCCAGGTCCCCCTCCCCATCAAAACCCTTTTCCAGTCCATGTCCCCCCCCCATAGCCATTTTCCAGTCCTGGTCCCCCTCCCCAACAAAACCCATTTCCAGTCCATGTCCCCCCCCCCACATAGCCCTTTTACAGTCGAGGTCCCCCTCCCCATCACAGCCCATTTCTTTCCAGTCCAATGCCCCCCCATAGCCCTTTTCCAGTACAGGTCCCCCCCTTCACAACCCATTTCCAGTCCAAGTCCCCCTAATCACAGCCTATTTCCAGTCCAAGTTCCCCCTCCCTACAACATAGCCCATTTCCAGTCCAAGTTCCCCCCCATAGCCCTTTTCCGGTCCAAGTCCCCCCCCATAGCCCTTTTCCAGTCCAGGTCCCCCTCCCCATCAAAACCCATTTCCAGTCCATGTCCCCCCCCCCCACACATAGCCCTTTTACAGTCCAGGTCCCCTCCCATCACAGCCCATTTCTTTCCAGTCCAAGTCCCCCCCCCAATAGCCCTTTTCCGGTCCAGGTCCCCCCCCCCCCATCACAACCCATTTCCAGTCAAATTCCCCCTCCTAGCCCTTTTCCAGTCCAGGCCCCCTCCCCCATCACAGCCCAGGCAGTCCTTGGCCTCCCCCCCCAAAACCGCGGCTGTCTGAGGCTTTAGAGGGAGCCGGGGAAGCCCGCGCGAGGCCCCGGCTCCCTCTGAACAGCCGCCAACGTGAAGAGCCTTTTCCTTCATGCTGGCGGCTGTTCCTGTGAAGCCGCGAATGCTGAGAAAGGTTAAAGGGCATTGCCTTTAACCTTTCCCACCTGTGGGGAGACAGTTTTAGGACTTCGTCCTCCTGTGGTCCCCCCGCTGGTGGCAGGATATCTGAATCTGGCGGTGCTTGCTGTGGAGAGGAGCTGAGACATTTTGCCAGCCAGTGCTGGCTTGAGATTATTGCTGCAGGTCCATGGCACAGGCCACATACATGCTGTCAACAAGGCCGTGCTTTCTCTTCTTGCAGCTAAGGTATTGTGGCACCTTAGTGGCCATAATAGTGTGCACACGCACCTGTGATGGCAGGAGGGTGGGAAAGGCCACAGTAGCAACAAAAGGCAGTAACGGCAATATGACGGGAGAGCTCAGTAAGTCATAGCAGGAGGCTGAAATGGAGGAGCGCTGAATGCCATGGCCTTTGAAATGCAGAAGGCTGCACTGCTAAACACCCTTATCCCATCATAAGGCCTTTGAGGGAGCAGCAAAGAATTAGAGGGTGCAGAGCTGCGGTGCTATGGTGGCAGGACAGTCTCCGCCAATGAGCTTCCTAATTAAACTTTTTTTTTTTAAAATAAAAATGGCAGAAGATAAAATCAAAAAGGCAAGGCAGTGTCCTAGACAGCTGAGCTGACCCTCATGGTCAGGAGTGGTCTCCCCCCTATGTGAGAGGATCCACCAGAGGGAAGGTCTCAAACTATTCCCTGGGACCTCGAGTACAGGCAGGAGCTAAGGGAAAAAAACAACCAACATCTGCTGAGACAGAGAAAATACTGAACAGTGCCCCCTGCTGTGCTAGGCAAGGTGCAGGCATGATGTCACAGCACTGTTTTGTTTTTTTCTCTGTCTCACATCTGCTGGATGGTGTTGTCAACCCTCTGGTTTCGACTGGTCTAATAGTGGGCGCCCTGGAATCAGAGCTTATACACCTAACTTTGGGACATGTTTACTAAAGGTTAATGTATGTTATTGAAAGTTAACGCACATTAAGTGCCACTGTAGCCATAGAAAGAAAATGGCTCTGAGCATTTAAGGCACGTTAATTTTCATTAACACGCATTAAATCTTTTAGTAAACAGGCTCCGAAATTGGCTTCTTTGAAAATTTGCTAGGGCTGAGTGCTTAGAATCATGCTCAAAAATTTCAATGCAAGTGACAGAGTGCAAATCAGCGCGCAGTATCTATCACACCCCCACCACACCAACACTTATCATGGACCTTCACGCACGGTTACAATGCGCCAAAATGCCTACTAAATGCTTAGCGCACCTTAATAAAAGAGCCCCTGTAATTAGTCAGTTCATTTAACCCCTTATTAGATGCAGATTACTCTGATGGTTTTGAAGAAAAAAAAAGATGCTATTTTAATTAAAGACTTTTTACAATATTAGATAAGATCTACTGCTTATTTCTTCATTGTCTAACCTACCACCTCCCTGAACCTATGCTTTTTGAAGCGGTTTAAAATTGGCAACCATCAACAATAAAATTGAAATGAAAAAACATAAAATAACATCATTAAACAAAATGGATCAAACGCTGTATTTTACATATACCCACCGCTGCACAGTATGTCTGTGTGGGGCATTGTTGAATCTGTGGGACCCAGCCTGTTTCCTCACAGCTGTATTTAGCACATGGATTTCCTGGATCGGAAATGACCTCACCGATCTGTAACAATGATATGATAATTAAATATTTTCATCAAAGGATGTTTTAAAAATCAAGTTCAAATAATTGCTAAGATGCATTAAGGGGCATGTTTACTAAAGGGCACTACTGGTTTGCACAGACTCCAGGGGATGCCAAGTGTGCCATGGGGAAAAGTACCGTGCGCTGAAAGTATGGCTGGGCTAAAACTTCTGCACTACTTGAACAGTGCAGGTTTGGGAGGAGAAGGGCAGCGCTTGGACAGAGTACCTGCGTCGCACTAGTGCAGGCATTACTGATGCATGCTCCCTGTCAATGTGTGGGGGCACGTACTACCACCTCTATGGGCGGCATTAACTGCATCCATGCTGTTGTGCCACAGATGAGGAGTGTGGGGCGGCGCGATCACTGTGCTAGTAACACGGAGGCCTGATGGGCATGCCTGCATATAGTAGAATGGGTCAAGTGCCACTGCCGCCTTAGTTTTTGGTGCCAGGTATGCGCCGGCGGTGTACCTTTTAAGAAACCTGACACTCAGTGCTCGATGTAGGAATTAAAGTGTCGGTCCATGCTGAGAGTTAATGCACACATTTTAACACTTAGCACGTGGTAATTTCCATATTAAGTACCTAGGGCCTGATATTCGAAAGGCATTTACATGGTTTGCAGCCCTGTAAACCATATAAATGCCAATCGGTGGGATATTCAATGAAACTCACACAGTTAGTTCTGCTGAATGTGCCCCATCTTCTCCACTACACGCCCCGATGCTAGCCACTTAAGACATACCTCTTCAAAGAATACTATGCAACCACCCCCAGCAAGACCATCCCCCACACCCTCATACCATCCCCATTACCCCTCCCCTCCCCCCCTTAATTGCCCAAGGCTGTCCAGCCCTCACTATTCTTCCCACCCTTCCTTACTCATCATAAGACCACCTCTATAAACACCAGCCCAACTCAAGCTTACCATGCCTCATCACCCCCCACTGCTTCACGAGAACACTGTAACATAGTTTCCTAAAGTTTTACTTTCTTGCATTTTCCCCTCCCTTTTGTTATTTGCTGTTCTAGTTTAAAGTTGCCTGTATAATGACACGTTTTAATTGTTTCATGTAAACCGTTTGCCTGATAGAAAAACGGTATATTAAAAACCAGTTACATAAATAAATAAACAATAAATCAGGGGTGCGTCGTGGGCATTGCAGGAGATGTCATGGTCGGCGACAGAAGCTGGTCGGGCAGCAGTGATATTGCATTGCTACCCAGTTAGCCTCTGTGACTTCTGGGCATGTGCAATGACCCCCGGATATTTAATGCCATGGTCACACGTGACCCTGGGAATAGAGGACGGCGGCGATGGCTAAGCGCTGTACTTGCGCTTAGCCATCCTAAATCAATATCAGACCCCTAATGCATAAGGGACATGGAATGGGGGGGTGTGTGTCTTTTTAGTTAATGCGTGGCAGTTACTGTGTATTAACTACTAACTTTGCAGAGGTGTCACTAACTGCATTGTATTATCTGCCGTTCAGTTAACGCGCAGTAAAGAACTTTTCTCTGTATTAACTGAATAGCAAATAGTTTAGGGAGAAATGTAACAAAATCATTTTCATGCGTGCGTAAATGGCTTGTTTTAAATATCCACCAGTATAAAAGGACGTGCTTTGATATGATGGTGCATATTTTTACTCTAAGCATGTACAAAGTCAGAATTTGGGTCCAGTGAGTAGGTACTTGCATAGATTATAAAAAATGCTAAGCTTTACATGTACCGTAAAATTCTAGATGCGGACTTTTACACCTTCTCCAGGACACTGTCTATAACATTTCCGTTAGTATTTTCTAAAGAAACTTTGGAGTATGTTAACTAAAGCGCATTAAGCTTTTGTAGCTAACTTGGTATTTCTGTGCAAATAACACCATATTGGTGGCAAACGCGGTGTGCTAGTTATTGAAGATTTGTACAGTATTTCTCCAGCAGAAAACTCACCATAATTGCAGCACTGGCAGCGCTGTGGATACACAATGCCAACAATTGAGGTGGTATTATCTGCACCCTTGCGGTCTGCAACTTTGATGGTGACAGTGGGTTGTTGATGTCTGTGGTAACCGTGTGTTGCAGACACACCCCACTGTCTGCCCATATCGGGCCCACTCTGACAGTTAGTGCGGTTTCTATGGATAGTACAGAAAATTGCTGCGTTATCTGCATTTGCCCTGTGCTATCTGTTAATGTGGGCTGAGAGTGCATACTATTGACTGCAGAACAGATAGCTCAGCTTAATAAACATGCCTCTTAGGTGCCTGGGTGTCCTTATAAAATTGCGCTTAAATAGTCGCCCACTTTCATGCTTAAAGTTGGTGTTGCCTTATAAAATGACCCTTTTAATTCAGTCTTTGCAATTTTACCAGCAGTAACTACAATATTCAACCAGCAGTAACTACAATATCTTACCACCTTTTAATGGTGAAAAGACACAGTACTAATAATTCTAGATATGGAACTTTGAAAGCACCGCATAAGGATATCTTGTGGACAGGATTTTGTAATCACAGAAAACAGTTTATGAGAGGACAGTCTACTCTGTAGCTTGTATTTAGGAAAACTTGATTAGAAATAGCCAATCTAGAATAAGGCACCTAAGTGTGGTAAAATGTAGCACCTACTGTGTATTAAATGCAAATGTTAACATGCAGTAAGTGCAAAGTCTATAGGTCAATGTGTTCCATACAGTTACTGCATAACAAAGTACTTTACCACACGGTAAGTACAGTTGTAGATAGTGGAGTGGAGGAGTGGCCTAGTGGTTGGGGCAAGGTACTTCAGGCTGGAAGGTCGGGGGTTCAAATCCCACTAGAGGACGGCAACATTGGGCCAGAAGGACTGGGGTTTCTAGTCCCACAGGTGCTCCTTGTGGTCTTGGGCAAGCTACTTAACCCTCCATAGCCCATGTTCCCTGTAAAATAGTTATCTCCAAGTTATAATGCCCTGTTCAATGTAATTTCAGCTTGTTCAATGTAAACTGCCTTGATATCATGGAAGGCAGTATATAAGAAATGTTAAATAAAATAAATAAATAGTGTGAATGTACTTAGCAATTTTAATTAATGCAACCCCTGTATCTGCAGGGGATAACAACAAATGGTAAAGTACCATGCATGGACTGCAATGCACGGTCATGCTCATTCCCCACCTATAACCCGCCCATTTCCCATCCGATAACAGGCTATGCAGTTAGGACTGCATTCCAATCAGGACATCCAGGCTCCTGTGCGCCTGATCAGAATTGCAACTAGAGCTGTATGTGCAGGCTGAGACCTGATTCTGGTCGGTCTATGTGTACAGGCCTCTACCCTGCTAACTCAGTCAATGCTCCTTTCAGGAGCTGCGATCCCCGGCCACTGACTTGTTCTTTCATTCCCCGCAGCCCGACCCCGACCCCAGATCTGGCCTCCCAAGGCCAGGGTTGAGCTACAGGGAATCCCCTGCATCCACCTCACCTTCCGCCCACTGCCCACCCTAACTCTGCCCCCTTCCCGCTCCCATCTAGCCTCCCCACACAAACACCTTGTTCATACAAGGAGGTTAGCCAGGGACACATCTGAATTAGCGTGTGCAGTCATACCAGCCTAGTAATGGCTACTGTGGTGCAATGCTAACAACGTATGCTAACTTTATGTGCTAACTGCTTAGTAAACTTTAATAAAAGGGACCTTTTACTTAGGCACTAAGCAGACCTGCTATTAGTAATCTGTGAACTGCCATTAAAATCATCTGTAATACCTGAAGATTAGAGGATGGCCAATGTAATGTTAATTTTCAAAAAGGGTGCCAGGGGTGATCTGGAAAACTACAGACCGGTGAGCCTGAAGTCAGCACCGGGAAAAATGGTAGAAACCATCATAAAGAACAAAATTACTGAACGTGTAGATAGTCATGGTTTAATGGGAGACAGCCAACATGGCTTTAGACAAAGAAGATCTTGTCTTACTAATCTGTTATGTTTTTTTGAAGGTGTGAATAAACAGGTAGATAAAGGTGAGTTGGTTGATATAGTGTATCTGGACTTTCAGAAAGCCTTTGACAAGGTCCCTCATCAGAGACTTTTGGCAAAATTAAAAAGTCATGGGATAGGAGGCAGTGTACTATTGTGCATCAGGAATTGGTTAAAAGATAGAAAGCAGAGGGTAGGGCTAAATGGCCAATTTTCCCAATGGAGAAAGGTGAATAGTGGAGTACCCCAGGGATCTGTACTGGGTTCGTTGCTCTTTGACATATTCATAAATGACCTGGAAAAGGGAATAACGAGTGAGGTTATCAAATTTGCAGATGACAGAAAACTATTTAAACTTGTTAAAACCTATGAGGATTGTGAAAAGTTGCAAGAGGATTTTGATAAATTGGAAGACTGGGCATCCAAATGGCAGATGAAATTTAATGTGGACAAATGCAAAGTTATGCACCTAGGAAAGAACAACCCAAACTATGGTTACATGATGCAAGGTTCCACATTAGGAACCAACACCCAGGAAAAAGATTTAGGCGCCATTGTGGCTAACATATAAAAATCCTCCACCCAGTGTCCAGTGGCAGCCAAGAGAGCAAATAGAATGCTAGGTACCATAAGGAAAGGAAAGGAATAGAAAATAAAACAAAGGATATTATTATAATGCCTATGTATCGTTCCATGGTGCGAACGCACCTTGAATTGTGTGTGGAATTCTGGTTGCCGTATCTTATAAAGGATATAGCGTTATTAGAAAAGGTACAGTGAAGAGTCACCAAAATGGTAAAGGGGATGGAAGGATACCCCTATGAAGAGAGGCTAAAAGGTTTAGGGCTCTTCAACCTGGAAGAGACGGCTGAGGGGATATATGATAGAGGTCTATAAATTAATGAATGGAATAGAACAGGTAAAAGTAGACTGATTGTTTACATCATAAGAATATAGAAAGACTAGGGGGACATGCAATGAAGCTATAGGGTAACCTATTTGAGACTAATATGAGAAAATATCTTTTTCACCCAACGTGTAAACAAACTCTGGAATTTGTTACTGGAGGATATAGTAAATGCTGTTAGTGTAGTGGGTTTACAAAAGGTTGGACAAGTTCCTGGAGGAAAGGTCCATAAATCATTATTAAAAGGGACCCGGGATATCACTGCTTGACCCAATACAAGCATTGTGGAACCTGTGTCTTTTGGGGAAACTGCTAGATAATTATGACCTAGATTGGCCACAGTTGGAAACAGGATACTGGGCTTGATGGACCTTGGTCTGATCCAGTATGGCATATCTTATGTTCTAACTGAAATTTGTTGCTCTTTAGTTTCCAGTGCCAGATGTTCAGCTTCCTCTAATAATGTCTCTAAGAATTTTGGATTTAAAGTTGAAATTCACTTTTGTTAAAGCAAGGATCAAAGCACAATATTCTAGATGAGTAAGTAGGAGATCCTAATTAATAGAAACAAGAACATTTTCCTGTATTTATTATTTTAATTGCTTTGTTCATTTGGCTCTCTGTATATTATGAAATGGCTCAGATAAATAAGGCAATATTTAAATTAAAAATAAAATATATTTCATCTATTGGTACAAATGTAATCTAAGCGATTGAAGGATCAACAATGCAGATGGTGCTGCCATACAACTGGTTATCATATAACACCTCTTCTCAAGTCACTTCATGGGCTCCCCTTCCATTTTCGTATCAAGTTCAAACTTCTTCCGACCTATAAATGCATGTATTCTGCTGCTCATCTTTACCTTTCCTCTCTCATCTTTCCCTACACCCCTCCTTGTGAATTCCGCTCTTCTGGTGGATTGCTTCTCTGTCCCCAAACTCCAGACTTCAATTCTTTCACCTCGCTGCTCCTTATGCCTGGAACAAACTACCTGAGTCTGGACGTCAGCCTTCATTTCTGCCCCTTTTCAAATCCATGCTAAAAGCTCATTTCTTTGAGGCTGCTTTTAGATCCCAATCCCGATCCGCTTAGTCTCCTATATGTCTTCCTACATTTCCCTAGTTGTATCCTTGTGCTCAGCTGTTATATTGTCTGTCTTGACTAGATTGTAAGCTCTAATGAGCAGGGCCCTTCTTTTACATGTATCTGTAGAGCACTGCGTATGCCTTGTAGCACTATAGAAATGTTCAATAGTACTAGTAGTAGTAATAGTAGAAGTAATTCATAGAATTTAGGATTCACTTTGCGTAAAAGCGGCTAGATTTAATACTGCATATTAAACTTGAGAACCATCATTGTATTTTTGGGGTATGGGGAGTATGGTATTGGGTATGGCCAGAGAAAACAGCATGTTGTGATCTGATCAGTGGTGAGAGAAAAGAAATAATTTGCTGTTGCTGCTGAATGGTCAGTGTACATGAGTTTCTGCATAGGGAAAGAAAGAGAAGATAAATTGTTGGTTATAAAGTCAAGGGATTGTGTACATAGATGGGAGAAGAAACTGATTAATCAATTATCAAAAGAAAGTAACTAGGAACACTATGTGAATCATCAGCATAAGCAATGAAATTTAACAGAGAAAAAAGGAGCGAGAATGTCAGGGAACTGCAACTTGAATTTGGCAGAATTTTGAGGATGGTAAATGAGGGAAGGTAGAGGTAATCTAATGAGTTACTGTAGCTAGGTTATGGCTACCCATTGGGGCCACCTTCTGTGAGTGCTTAGCAAGTTCTGTCTACTCCTATTTTTTAACTTGTTTTGGACTGAAACATTGGACGACAGGTGCAGAACATACCTGATACTCTGTGTTGTTCATCCGACATGTCAATGGCTCTGTAAAATAGACAAACATCAATCAGTGTCTGCCACCAGTATTTTCAGTGCAATAATAGTGAATTGCTTGGACCTTTGCACAATAGTACTGATTTATGCACCAGCTAATTACAGATTGTGAGAAGGGCATATCATAAAAAGCAACACAAAAATCATTGAAACAGGATATGGTCCTGGCAGCAAGTTCAAGCTATTTTAGGGACAAGAGTTACTACAAATATGCTAATTCAATACATACCACAATATCCGCAGCAGGAGCTATCAGGTTTGTACAGTACAGGTTTCTCGGTGCTCTTACAGTTTACCTCTGACGCGCAATTCATAGGCTGGCATTCCACATTGCTCGTTGAACTACAGCTGCATTGGTTACATCCACTGACAGTCCAGGAGTCACCAGGCTGATGATAAAAGAGAATGCACAGAGATTAGAACCAATCATATTAAATTAACATAGAACTGCTTTCTAAATAATAGTGTACTTACAAATTTCATATCTCCCGTTGGTCCACAGCAAACTGTTAAAATAAAACAAATTGTACAGTAATGGTATAAGTGAAGCATTCTCAAATATGTGACTGCATATTGTAACATAGGAACATGTTAGATGAAGGCAGAAAAGACTAGCAAATCTGGTCTGCCCAGTTATTCTTGTCTATGCTATTCTGCTAGTTTGAATTATTTTATTGATAGTTCAGGTCAGATACTGTGAGTTACTGTAGATAACGGTCTACATGCAGAGAAACTAGATATACGTGAAAATTCAGCTTTGGCTATATCATTAAAAACATATTTGATAGTTTTAATTAGATTATAGTTAAGGGCATAGGATTCACTTTACTTGACTTGTTTATTGAATTTAAGTCATTGAAGTGGCCAATTTTCAAATGTCTGAGGTTAACTATTATGCTGACATGAGGTCATCTTGTTATCGTTATGCTGTTATGATGATGTAAGTTGTGTAGGTCAGGGGAGACCTGCTGTACACCCTCTTGGGGGAATCTCTTCATAAAGGTGGATAATAAATCCTATAAATAAATAAACCGCTAAATCCATGGACACCTTTCTCACAGATTCTGCATCATTTCTCAAAGAGGAAGTATGACTTATTGTCTCTTTAAGCATTGCCTACTGCAAAAGTACCCAAGAGAGATTTGCGCCTCTATTTCTGCAGTTACAATTCCCTTCAGCCACCAGGACTGCCTCCACAACATGTACACTTTTACTTAAGGGGTGCTGAGTAATTTCCAAAAAGGCTTTTCACCCAATTGCTTATATTTAGCTGTATTTAAAGTAGGTATTCAAGAGAAGATGTTTAGATTAGGTGAGGCAGCTATGTGCTTATAACTGAATTTTCAAATATATGTACACTTATGTATTCCCATTCCTCAAGTCTTCAGGTAAAATATGCAAGTATTTCAGAGCTGTGGGTAGGCTTTAAGTACATTCTCAATACAAAGATACCAACATGCCTCTCTGCTTAATGAAAATGGAATCCCCTAAATATAATATACATAGAGGGGCCTATGGGAATTTGTCTGTGCATCAACCCAAAGTGGAAAATTGCTGCAGGGCAAATTGGATGGGCTCTTTAGGTCTTTTACTATGTATTTACTAAGGTCTATGCTCTCTATTGCTAAATCCTCTCCTCTAGATGAGGCCACTGTAGCAAATCCTAGGGGTGCTGGTCAGAGAAGCCCAAGAATATTCTGGTCAGAGAGGTTGGAGCTGAGAGAAACATAAAATCAGTCTTTTATCTCTGAGTTTGGTAAAGTTGCTGAAGAGAGAGGAAGCTAGCTTCTTGTCTCTGAGTTCCTGCATGCTACTATAAACAGCTGTTTGTGAGTTATTCACCATGGATTGGAGAATATGCTCAGCAGAGAGCGTAAACCTTTCACGCTGGCTCTGTTTTTTGAGAAAGAGAATTCTGATGTGAGTTCCAAAGAATGCTGATCTTTGCAGGAGTAGAGAGAAGTCTGCCTATCCAGAGGTGTCCAAATGTGGAAAATTGAAAAGGACGAAAGAGATACCTGCTCATCTGGTGTTCTGGTCCAGGAGTCAAGGAGAAAGAAACAAGCAGTGGTCTACATTCAGCTCAAGCAATGTGGGGGTTGGAGGGTGGGATGGGGAGTCCATGCAAGAAGAGGGTCCAGAGGGCCTGTCAATTCCCAGACTGCAGTGGCAGAAGCAAAGCATGGCAAACATCATGCTTATTTTAAAATAAGTTTGCTACACCTTCCACTGCCTCTCTCGTCATAACACAATGCTTCCAATAGAAGAAGGCTGGGAAAAGCACCATCAACTGTGGGACCAAAGTTTATGTTTATGTTTATTAGTTTGATACATCGCCATTCAAATTATAACATAGCGGTTTACAAAAGTAAAATACAAAGAGGAGGCCAACAGGCTGGAAAAGGAAAGGAGATTACAGTGTGACAGGAAAGCACTCGAGACATTTAACACATGTGACTGAGAGGAAAGAGAGTGAGAAAGAGGAGGCAAAAGGTAATTTCACACAAAAGGCGAAGGGAGGTCAAAAGCAGTGGAGAAAAGGAGGGTTTTCAGATCTCTTTTAAATGTGGTATATTGCTGTTCAAGTCTGAGGGAGATGGGGAGGGAGTTCCATAGTGCAGGACCGAGAAAAGAAAGCGGAGGAGCGGGTAGCTTGCAGGTGGGCACGAGAGGGGGAAGGGAGGTGCAGTGACCAGAGTGAGCGGCTGGGTGTATAGGATTGAATAAGGTCTTCCAGGTATTGTGGTGTGTGGGTGTACATGACATGATGGACCAATGTAAGAATCTTATAATAGATCCGAAATTCGACGGGAAGCCAGTGAAGGTGAAGCAAAAGGAGGGCGATGTGATCCCGGTGAGAGGAGTGAAAGATGAGGCGCGCGGCTGCGTGCTGGATGCGTTGCAAGTGATGGATTTGCGAGTGTGGGAGACCAGCCAGAACTGAATTGCAAAAGTCAATGTGTGATATGACCAGAGAAAGGAGAAGAGTGGTGAGAGCCTGTGTGGTGAGAAATGGGCGAATGGCGCAAATTTGGCAAAGAAAGAAGACTGCAGTCTTGGAAACATGAGAGATGTGAGCCCGGAAAGTGAGATCAGAGTCAAAAAGAACCCCCAAATAATGGAAACAAGAAACCAGTGGAATGGGTGAGTCAGCAAAGGAGGGGGCAAACAGAGGAGAAGGACTACCAAATGTAAACCAGATAGCAAGTGTTTTAGTCAAGTTCAGATGAAGACAATTAGTGGTAAGCCAGACAGCAATGGCAGAAAGGCAAGAGTTGAGGGGGGTAAGATCAGGATGAAGCAGAGAAGTACGGTGAAGGAGGACCAGATCGTCAGCGTAGTAGAAAGCCGAAATCCCGAACTGTTGAATCAAGAGTGCCAGTGGTTCCAGAAAGATATTGAAAAGAAGAGGTGCCAGAACAGAACCTTGAGGGACACCACAGGGCAATGGAAAGGAGTCAGAAGTGATGGTTGGGGCAGATGAAGAAACAATGGTGTATGAGCGGGAAAAAAGGTAAGAGTGAAACCAAGAGTGATACCCAAGACTATGGCCCAGCAGCGGGAGGTACTTCTCTGGCTGCTTCTTTACAGGGAGTGAGGCAATGAGAAGTAGTACAGCACAGTTATTTAAAAGTAAGCACGCTATTTGACAGCTGTCACCTCTTTCTTTAAGCTTTAGAGGGGAGTGGAATTGAGGGGTGGGGAGAAGGGAAAGGGGGTGGCATTTCCCCCCTTTCTGCAGCTGACACCATCATGGGGAGCCCTCAGCAAATTTTGCTTGCCGGCCCCTCATTTGAACTTACACCACTGGATCCAAGTATTTGGAAAGGCAGGTACAATAAGGATCGTTGGGTGGTCAGGAAGCCCAGCAGAAATCCAAAGGAAGACTAAACTCCAAAAAATGGAAGTGAATGTGCCCCTGGGGAGTATGCCAATAAGATTGAGAAATCCTTGTCATGTCTGTAACTGTGTGCTTTGAAAAGTACAACAAAGCTCTTACCGTTTCAATTCGTTTTACTTTGACAAAATATTCCCAGAAAATACTTTTATTTTGGAACACCAAATATTGCATGCAATGGCTCTTTGGAATTATTTTCAGCTAAATGCCTTGAGCCCAAAAGGTAAATCTTTTGCCCTTTTGAAGGATCCAACTAGGACCTGCAAGTGCTCAGTGGGACTTAGCCCTGGTATTGAGTGTTGCCTTCAGTCTTAGAGATACACAAGGGGATGGGGATATCCATATAGCACCTTGATATACTATATAAAGTAATGGATGCTTGAATTATTTAAAAACATATGAATGCCAAAATGTTTTTTTACCTGGAAGATGTACACTGGTGGTAGGCAAGACTGCTAGAGAACATAAAATAAATGTTAATTTTGCAAAGTATAATTTTAGATAAATAAGCTCACAACAAATAACTTGAAGAAAAATAATAATCTTTAATTGGTCAACTGATATTAGATGCATTCAAAATAACGTTGTATGAGACAACAACATAGTATCATCATAGAGGCACATAGTGATTCTCAATGCAGACGCTTTGTGCCAAAGAGCAAAACAATCGTTCTAGAATGAGAACCAGATAAGACAATGTACTAGACAAACAGAGACCATCGTACTGTGCTAGGAATGTCTGAGAAGACAGTAAGATTAAATCTATATCACACTCAATACTTTAAGTAGAACAACGACGTAGGGACCGTGACATCGGAATGCTCAAAATTTCAGCAGTCTAATACAAAAGGCTGTCCCGAACATAAAGGGGCATGTTTACTAAACCATGGGTGCCTACTGTGTGTTCAGCCCTGAAAAATAAGCGGGGGGGGGGGGGGGGTGGTGCTAGACCCGTGCTAAAAATTGAAGGTGTTCCCAACATGTTCCTATATAGCTAGTGTGGGTTTTGCGCCACCCCCAGTGCTAAGCTGCTTGGCATGATCAATGCAGGGGCACTTAATGCTACCCATGGAGTTGGTGATAAGTGCACCTGTGCTAAATACAACATTGCCTATTAGGGTGTGCCAAACACATCTGCACTAACTGTGATGTGCCCACTCTGCCCCTGAATTGCCCACTCTCTGAGCTATGTGGTTAGCATGGGCACTTTTTAGCACTGTCTCATTTTTGGCATGTGCTAAATGTTACCCTGCTGCACTTGGTCCATGCTAAATCCCATGCTACTCATTAGCATCCTTTAGTTAACATGCCTCAAAATGCGCAGGAGGATGCTGACCAATACAGTTGTATTTGCTGGTACGTACAGCGGCAGCAGCTATTTTGCAAACATACACCTGCATAAAAAGAGTGGCATCGCGGGAAGCTTCCATTTATAAGTGCCGACACTTATACATATAGTGGGTCCACTTTAAAAACCTGCCAGTGAACTAGAATTATGTGCAATTTTTTTTTGCACTTTTGATGCGGAAGTAAAAATTTGGGATTAAGGAGAATCACTCCCTTAACTTCTCGTGTAAAGCCCTGGCCAAAAGGAGCACTTTTTAAAAATCCATACATGCCTCTGAGCTGGTGCAAAACCAGACAAGGACATTTGTTTAAATATATGAGTATTCTCTTTGCGAGAAGGAGAATACATGGATACATTTTTGGCCCAATCCATACCTCCTTGGAAACTATTGGGTCCCAAGAACCTATACACGTAAATAGCAGCTTTCTGAAATTGCCATTTGCAAGTATTTGCAATCTACATGTGTAAATGATGTGATTTCCAGATGCAGATGCTTCTAAAATGACCTTCTATGGATGTTACATGACAAACAACCTCGCTCGCCTACTTCCAGTTCAAGTGAGGTGGGTGAGAACGCACTAGGGTGACAGCTCATTGATTTATTTATTAAGTCTATGTGTGATTGGCCTCACTATCTTTTCCAACATCTCTAAGAAGAGTGGTGTGAACCTTTCATGCCTGCATGTGTGAATAAGACACCCTATCCCTCTGGAGATTTAATTAAAAATCTTAGGTAGAGCAGCATAATAATTATAAATACACAAAAGTCAATTTCCAGCATCCTGGACATCCTGCAGATAGAACTCACCGCAATATTTTGTTGCCATTACATGACAAATACTTTCTTATAAATTTATTCCACAATTACACGAATTCTTTCTTCTATTAAGAAATATAATACAAGAAAGGAGGAAAAATCGAATAGGAAGAAGCAACATAAGGAAGAAAGGGTAACAGAGAAGAGGCATAGGAGGAATAGGAGAGGGAGGCATCAAGGGGCAATTTGAGGTAAAAGCAAAAGTAGAGAAAAGCCTAGAGGACAGAGGCAGAGTGGTTTGCCCAGGGTCAAAGGTTACAGAGGTGGACTAGGAAGAGGATGAAAGAGGCATAGGTGGTAGGACAGAACAATCAGTAAGGATGTATAAGCTCTGGAAGTTAACTTGATAGTGGGGGATTTCAGTCCATTTAGAGTTAGACAGAGATTGTGGATTTTCGGTAGTTCTCCTGTAAATAATCAGATGGATTTGCCAGTTGGATCTGGGGAGAATCCAAAGCGGATCTACTGATCTGGAGAAATTTGTTTTAGGAGTTCTTGGCCATCCGCAGGAAATTTTGCAGCAAGTGTGGATATACTTTAAAAAAAGCTTGCTGAACTGACTTATGCTTAAAACGTCTTCCAAGTTCATCGGATTGTCTTATAAACCTCTTTTAAAGGAATCTGTATGTCTCTAGTAGCCAAAATTACGAGACAGAGGAGGAATGGAACAAAAAAAGAAAGCAGCATGGGCAAGAAATGTGCCAAAGAAAAGACCCGGGGCGGGGGGTGGGGGGGGGGGGAGGGGGGCAGTGGGGAAAGACAGGGTTTGGAATCTTCTTGTACATTATAAATGGCACAAAGTAGAACATTTGCATTTCATATAATTGTGGGATCATACAAGCTAATTTGTAATGTCTTTCTGTGCACTTTGAAACATGTTTACTAAAGCACACTAACTATGGAGTTCAGCACACAGTAAGCGGGCCATGCTAAGAGTTAGCATGGGGCCCTACACTCAAAATCCCATGCTAGCAGGCTAGCATGCAAATGGTGGAGAGAGGGTGGCTTGGGGGTGGTGGAACATGGGTGTCGATGGTGCATCGTGGTTAGTGCAGGCATGAATCTTGCCATTAGCGTGGGTGCACTTAATGCCACTTCAATGGGTGACGTTAGGTGCATATGCATGCTGGGTTACCATGGTATCGCATATTAGCAACGTGCCAACAGCAGGGGATAAATGCACACACCCTCTGACGCTGGTGCAGGCCTATACGCTGGTTTCGCGGCCAGACTACGTGCTACTGGCAGACCTTTCAGTAAACATGCCCCTTTATGTTGCTCTGCAATTGTTTTTAGGATTTATGGGCACAAACTGCTTTCATAGCTGAGCAACACTCATTGGCCGGTGAAAGATATGAAAGCAAGACAAGAATCACATCGCCTAGTTTACTGCAACTGAAACAAGATTTGGTCACAAACTCATAGTGGTATTACATCCCTATGAAACATTATGGTCTGTGCAAGACACCTGTACGCATACACAGGAAAGGTTAAAAGCAAAGTTGGGAAAGCATGCAACTTAATGATTAATGGGGTTTATAAACACGGTGCTATTCTTATAATAGCACTGACTTATCTTTGCCTACTTTTATTTTCTTATATGTTTGGGTTTTAACCATTCTTTCTGAGAAGGGAGGAAAGGATATAGCACCCAGTGAAAACTTCACCTCTGTTTCGACTTACCTGGATCCCCATTATAGCTCAAGTCCATCAGTCTCTCTTTCATAGATATTAAGTATGGCAAATTCCATTTGCACGTACAGTATAGGCAACAGATGGAGCAAGTATGACAAATTCAAAGATGCGCATGATAGCTACCATAGATAACACAAAGCAATAGCAAAAACATCCAAGATGTTGGTTGCATTAGTCTGAAGTAGCAAAAATGACAGAAGTTGGTAACACTTGATTGACTAATCACTATATTGAGGTATGAGCTTTCAGAACAAGAGTCCACTTTGTCAGATGTTTATGCCATCTAAGGAAACTGTCAACACTAAACGATAAATACTTACACCCTTAAGGTGGCAAGCTTTCCCGCATTCAGAAGACAATTATCTCTTCTGGTTGCAAAGTCCATGTGTAGTTTCATCCCTGCAGACCTTGTATGTAATTTTCAAAGAAAACTATCGGTCCCATATTCAACAGGACTTATCTAGTCATCTTCACTTGTCAACTGGATAAGTTCCACTGAGAGAGATATTCAGCAATGCTGTCTGGATAGTGCAGCTGAATATCTTCACGGACCACTATCCAGATAATTCTGGGGTGGAGACTTACGTTTTCTGGATCTTGGTGATTTTCAGTGCTGCTATCCGGATAACTCTCTGGATAATGTAGGACACCAATACAGCTGTCCTAAGTTCTCTTCAGATAAGCTATCTGGATAGTGACCGAATGTCTCTACTGTCGGGATAGTAGCAACCACTTCCCACACTATCTGGATAATCAGCGGCACTCTTTATCCTGCTAATACTGCTGGATATCTAGAATTGTTTAACCTGCAGCAACCGACGTTTAAAAATCTGCGGACCGTTGTGGGCTCAATGTCAGTCTGGATGTGCATAGTTTTGTTGTAAAACTTTGCTTGCATGGATAAATGTCCTTTTTTGTGGGGAGAGGAAAAAGTACAGGAAAGGATCTGAAACTATCAGTTTTCATTCTTCCTTTCTAAAACACTCATCGATTACAATGATCTCCAAGGGAATTATCTGAGGATTTCAAATCAGGTGACTCTTTTTTCCTTGTAATTTTCAAGCCTACCAGTTGGCCAGTTCTGGAAAGCAAAGCATGCCGAATACACAGCTGTAATTCTCCTTTTTTCTTGCCTGGAAAGATGCAAAGTCCGTGGATACTTTTTACCTGCGGGCTTTGCACTAATTCTTAAAGTGAAAGTATGCGTGTGCTTTCACTTTGAAAATTTCCTAATGATAAGTAATTCCACACACTCGCAAATTTGTATGGATGTTTGTCCAAGAAAAATATGCATATACTTTCGAAAATTCAAAAGTGGACATATATTTCCAAACACTGCATCAATCCTATCCCCAGGAATGTCTCCCCCAATTGATGACAAACATGCACAAGGTGGACCTACACATAGACTTTTACTCACATATAGGGAAGGAAGATTTCTAAAAGCCGGTTTCGGCAGACAAAGCACTGCTTTGCCCACAAAAATGATTTTAAAATGACCATCCCTGTGTATAGCATGGAGGATAAGAAATGCTTTTCCCTTTTTAAGAGATAGTTATTAGACTGTCAGAACCAATGATTTTGGAGCAGCAGCCTCAATCGAGGGCTGAATTCGTAAGAGTTTTCTTATGCATTATAAAATGTTTTAAATAGTATTTTGAATCTTAATTCAATTTCTTTGTATTTAGTTCATGCCTTTCCTGGAGAAGATCAAGGTGAGTTACATTCAGGTACAGTAGGCAGTTCCCTGTCCCCAAAGGGCTTACAATCTAAGTTTGTACCTGAGGCAATGGAGGGTTAAATGGCTTGCCCAAGGCCACAAGGAGTGCCAGTGGTCTTTCTGACTCTAGGCTGCTGCCCTAACCAGTAGGTCACTTCTCAACTCCAAATACTTCCCTAAAAGAGATCTTCAGAAAAGATAACATAAGGTTTGTTTCTTTTGTGATAGCTAGGACTTTTTTGGTAGGGTCCAAGGTTAACACAGGTAGTCCTAGGCAATGGAGATGTTGACACCACCTCCTGCTTTTCTCTCACTGGCCTGTGCTGCTGATACTGGTGATTGGGTAGGGCCATGGTCTACCCAGGCTCATCCTTCAAAGGAATGGGGCCATGGCCTACCCAGGCTCATTTTTCAGAGACGTGGGGCCATGGCCTACTCAGGTTCAACCTTCAGAGGAATGGGACCATGGTCTACCCAGGCTCACCCTTGGCTATGCTCCAAAGTTTCTGAAATGATCCTGTAAGTTATTTTGTTAAGGCAAAGTTACTTATTTTAATACTCATACTCTTATATTTTAAGATTATTCATCCAGCAAGCAAATGGACCTTACAGGTCTAGAACTCAATTAGTACTATTTTCAAGATGAAAAATCTTAAAATACAATGAATCTTGACAAGATAATATTAATTCAAGTAATGGTTCTTCAATTTCGATATCATTTTAAAGAAGAGAGAAGGAAGACTCAAGTTTCAAATGTCTCTGGAATAAAAATGTAAGACAGCTTAAATTATCTTGTCATATAATATGATTTCTATCAGGTTATATTGACAGCCCTAGTTTCAAAAGACCACCTTGTGCAGCTGGCTGGGTTACACATTTGTTGCTGCCATTAGCAGAATCTTTCTGCTATGTGCCAAATGTTTCTAAATTGAAGCAAGCAAAAATAAGTGTGCAAAGCTAATTCCAAGAGCATGAGAAAGGGGGAGTTTTGGAGGCAATCCCATGCATTGGAAGAAGCATTGCATACTTACCAAAATACACACACTGGTGAGACACATGACACAGTGCAGTGCCCTCCCTTTAAAAGTACAGCATTTTTACAGCAACTGATGTATTTTCACAGCAAGGCACAAAATGTCTGGTTTGAACAGGGCATATAACGCAGACTGGTCTCATCTGTAATTTATTTGATGACCTTTATTTAATGTCTTTAAGAGACTAATAGACTTGTATTTGCAAGGCTCAAGTTTGTATTTTTTGTGTGTGTGGGGGGGGGGGGAAGGGGGGAAGGGCCAGTTGCAAGGGTTTTGGGTGGTATAGGCAAATCACTTTTGTGCTTGCCTCGTTGACCCAACTTACTTGCCACTTCTCACAATGCATAAGATCAGTATCAGGAAGTGCTGGTCCTGCAACCATGCATTTTGAATGTGTTTGAAGTCTTAAGGAGGAGCCACTGCATAAACCTCTGTCACCCTACCCAGCTGATTCAATTGTCTTTTTGCTTGACAGGGTATGGGGATCCCTGCCAGCTATGTTGATCCACTTGGTCATCTCTACTTGCTGTTTTGCTGCCCTTCTCCTCAAATTCCAGTGCCCCAAGGGCCAGTCTAGTTCATCTAGTAGTAGGTCCATATTTTTCGAAGAATCCTTTAGATCAGGGGTGTCAAACTCCAGACCTGGAGAGCAGCAAACCAGTCAGGTTTTCAGGATGACCCAAATGAATATTCATTAGATATATTTGCATGCGCTGCCCCCATTGTATGCAAATATACCTCATGCATATTCATTAGTAATATCCTGAAAATCTGCCTGGTTTGTGGCCCTCCAGGGCTGGAGTTTGACACACCTGCTTTAGATGCTTTTTGTCTAAATATTTATATATTTATTTAACCAGTTTTCTATACTGCCTTATCCTTCAATCAAAGCGGTTTACATTATCTAATCACTACATATACGTTCCTGTGGTTGGAGTATCAGGGTCTCTGGACGGGCTGGTGTGCCCACAATGCTGCTGCCAGAGATGTCCTGCGATCTGCCTGGCCAGGCCACCCCATGCTCCTGCTGGTGTGCTGGTACAGTGGCGTCCTGTTGTCATGGCACCGGCATGTCCAGCAGGGGCAACATATGACCCAGAGCTGGAAAAGTTCTCTCTCACCACCGCCCGGCCCCAGGGGGGTATCTCAAGCCCTGGATCAGGTTCCAGGGGCTCCCCTGCCACAGCATGCTGGGGTAGGGGGACAGGGGACCGAGATTGCTGTGATGCCTGGCACCATCTTCATGGTGGAATAAACCTGGTGCACAGCAGGCAGCCAGCGGACGTACAGGGCCCTGTCCTGAATAGGTCCTGTATGTACAACCACAATGCACTGCCTTCGCTCCACCTCTGGCCTGCCCCCTCCTGCCCCCATCCAGTGCTCCCTGCACAACGGCCCTGTATGTGCTGGGAGCAGGTGAGGCAGCATTCGGGGGTTGTATGTCTTAGCCAGAGGTACAACCCCATTATACTTGTGTCAGAATGCCGCCCATAGTAAACTAGCCTCAGATACCTCCTCCCAAATTTGGGAAAAAAGTACTACTGTATGCATATCCTCTAATTACTTTAGTGTCAAAAACTCTTCTAAAACTCATAAGGGACCAATGAATTAGAATACTCATAGCTCATTATTAGCCAAGATAGATATGATTCTTACTCTTATGTGTATTGCCCATGAGGGAACCAATTTGGTTGGGGTCTTCCCCAGCCCTAATCATAGCCTTAATGTTGAAAAGGTTCACTGAATCTACCTGGTTTCAAATCCTTCTGACCTCTAGACAAGACTCTATTAGGTCTTATTCATTTAAGTGGAAGAGGTTTGCCACATACAAACTGCTTGAACACCTTCTATATCTATCAGAGTCAGGTTTAAAAACCAATTTCATTAGGATCCATGTCATTGCAACTGGCACATATTGCCATCCTGTAAAAGATAAACCCATCTCTTTACAGTTTTTAGCTGTTTGGTTTATGCTAGGTTTGCCTCTATTGAAGTATCCATCAAGCCTCCTGCTGTGACCTGGGACCTCAGCATGGTACTGACCCAACTGATGAAAGCTCCCTTTCAGTAACTAGTCTTCTATGAGTTGAAATACCTGACCCAGAAGGTCTTATTTTTGCTTGCAGTAGCATCAACGTGCAGGGTCAATAAGATTCTAGCCATCGGGATATATCCACCTATTCAAGATTTGCCTAATAGGATTCTAATCCACGTAAATTCCTGCCAAATATGGTGCCAGATTTCAGCCTTAACCACTCGATTGTCATTCAAATGTCTAGGATGGTGAATATACGTTGCACAGTTTGGACTGTAAAAGAGCCTTAACTTTCTACTTGGAGCAGACTAAAATGCTTGGAAAGCTCATCCAGATGTTTCTTTTTATGACTCCATTAAATCTGTGACTTCCATAGCCAAGCACACACTGTACAATTGGATAGCAGATTGCATCTTTTGGCATGACCTGGAAGGACGTGCCAAGGCTCATAATGTCAGAGCCATGGCAGGATCAGTGGACCCATGGAAAAAAATCTGCACGGTCACAACATGGACTTCTGACCACACAGCCACATCACATGACTGGTCAGAGAGGGATTACTAATGCAGAATTAGGTCTGGCGAATTTGTTCTGGGAAATCTCTTCAATGTTTTCAGTCCAACTCTATCCCCCACGGCCCATTTCTATCATTTCCAAGTTGCCTTCATTACAAAGAAAAAAGAAGGAAAACTGACTGGTTGACTGTTGGCACTATTTTCTGGTTCCCCTCCCCCTCCTTTTTAAAGACAACCTGAAGCTAAGGATTTTAACTTCTGAGGACAGTATATCTTGCTTGTTTCTGGAGAAGGCAGAGTTGTTTACCTGTAATAGGTATTCTCCAAATACAGTAGAATATCAGGCATCACAAAAATTCACCCACTTCTCCTAAAAATATCTTTCTGTTGAACTGAAATGTTCCTGTGCACTGACATTAACATAGGAAGCCCTGAACATGTGCAGTGAACTCCTCTAGAAAATTCTTAAACCTTTGTTTACATTTCTCTGACCTGGACTTTGTTGGATGATGTCACCCATTTATGAAGATTGATATCCTGCTGACCAGAGAAATCTGTTACAGGTAAGCAATTTGCTTACTTGAATTAGAGGTGCTAGCTTTTCTAATTTCATATTTCCCAAAATACAGTACAAACTATTTTGAGGTTAGTTATTAAACACAGGATGAAAGATGACTTTAAAAAATCGAAAGCATAGTTACAGGTTTGGAATTCGACACTTTCATGAAATAAATAAAGAAATAAAGCAAATCATGTATTTGGGATGCAGAAATCCAAGAGCTAAATCCCATTTTGAGGGGAAGAACCAGCATTCACCTAAGAAGAAAGAACCATCTCTGATGACCTCATGGTAGTCATTCAATTTGAGAAAGCAATTGAGAAAGCTAATAATATACTTGGGTGCACAGCATCATAGATCAAGTAAGACCTATGATAACTAGGGATGTTCAGGCTCAACATTTTTGTATTATTTAGCTTCTGATATCATTTACAGGATTCTTTGTTTCAGGGGAAATGTTGTTAATTGCGTACACTATCTCTTAATAGTGTGCAATATGTGCAAATAGTGTGCTCTAATGAACAGCAGCGTGCGTTATTGAGAGTAGTGAGCACTGTGGCTCAGTAGCATGTAAGGAATTTCAGGGTTTGAAGTGACCACATTTCACAGTTTTTCCATTTTCATTTGAAAATGCCAAAAAAAGATATAATGTTGTTGTCATTTCCATTGCTGTTTCAAATAGCTGCACATCCCTAGTTATAGCACAGTAGGCAGGTACAAGTAGGCAGGTTGAGTGGACCCTATGGTCCTTTTCTGCTATGATCTAAGGTAATGGTGAGAGCCAGAGGAAGGATAGGTTGTACTAATGCCTCTCTACAAATCACTGGTGTGATCTCTTATAAGATATTATCAGGCCAATAATCAAAGCAAATTATACATCCATTGGTGACTGGCTGTTATTGGCCTGACACTCAAAAGCATTTATCCAGATAAGTGCCTCGGGATGGGTCTGTCCACTGAATTTCTGCTGAAAATCATTACTGTCCATCCCTGCACTGGCTGTAAAGGCTGGGATAGATTATCGGCAAAGCATGGCAGTCCTGGAAATTATCCGGATAGTGGCAATATTCAGCCGTCTAGTTGGGCAACTGCCTGCATAACTTTAGGCCAGAAAAAAGGCTGTCCTAAGTTATCCAGGTAGTGGACTGAATATATATCGCTGCTGTCCAAAGAACTCCTGCACTGACTGCAGTTTATGTATATTCTGCACCGGGCACTGTCCAGACAAAGGTATTAAATATACATATTCTGCTTGAATGCCATAGCTGATATTTAAAAACCATTAACCTCTGTGGCTGAATATCGACCCGTATATGGATAGTATCGGACCAAAAGTACATCTAAATAGCTTAATGCTATATAGTAAAGGAGCGAAGGGAAGGAGGAGGAGCAAGGGCAGGCCAGAAAAATGATCTGGATAGCAGCAATACTCAACCAATATTCAGCCACTGATTGGCAGGCTAAACTAAAAGGCAGAGCAGCGATCCCATTAGACATATACTCAGTGCTGACGTTTAAAGTAATATGGCTGCTGCTGCCACCACCACCGCCACTCAGTATCCGCCCCATTTTGGAAGCAGCATCCCTCATAAGGATATATATGGGAGATGGTGCTTCCAAAATGCGGCAGATACTAAGTGGCAGTGGCGGCATCCATATTACTTTACTAACATAGAAGATGACCAGCAACGTAATGTCAACAAATCCCAAACTGACTGGGTGACTGGCTCAACAATGCACAAACAAAAGGCAAACGGCATATCAAAAATGTGGCAGCTTTATAAAGAATCTGTCAAATAAATGTAATTTACCTGTTGTTGTATTTGGTGAAGAGGTTGATGTTCCTAGAGAAGCAAAGATTAAAGATGTAAGGACTGATTTAGTTTGTGAAGGGGCTGATGGGCCTATAGGATGTAGGGGACGTGCTTTCCGTTGAAAGCAAACAGCAAGTGCCATTTTGGAGTAAGGTCCTGGTGGGGCAGGAGCAATTGCGGATAGCTGCTGTGGCATTTGCATCTAGAAGAGTGGGCAGGTTTAAGGGGGGAGCCCAAGGGGAATGATGGAGAAGCTTGTGGGATTTCTTTTTGAGAATGACGTCACCGATTTCATTGTGTAAGTCTGTATCATAATCTCTTTGAAGGAAAATTTAAAGATTTTTTTCTTTGTATATTCTAGAAGATATGAAGTCGAGACGGGTAGATACATGCATTTCAATAAAACAAAAAAATATACGTGACACAAAAGACTCAAGCACTTTTCAGTGAGAAGGATGCTCTTCTGGGAATATAAGTCTGGAAAGGGTAGATTCAGGCGAAAAATAAGGAAATATCCAATGGCAACTTTCTGCAGGATTGTTAAGTGATGGCAGGAATATTGAAATTGTACTCCCTGTTTTGTACCGTAATGAAGTTTTAAAAGTAGAATATATTATCTTGTTTCTACATACTTAATCTTATTTTCTTAATAAAATAGGCCCAAGATAGGTGCATTCTAGGTGCCTAAAACTAGCTGCCTGGCTATAAAATAACTCTCAAAATATCTGGAAGCATAAAGCAAAACATTATTTTCTTACCAGGACGAGTATAATTGCTTAGGTCTAATGTCAAGAAAAGAAAAGACAAATTATGTTAAAATATGTATTACAAGTATCTTCTGCTTATTTTGTTCTTTTTGTATGACCATTGTAAGTATGACTACTCCAGTTTACAAACAAAGCACATGTATACTTGCTTATTCCAATGTTTCAATTAGAGCAACAAATTAAAAGAACAATATTTCGTAATAATTCTGTCTACACAACATACAAAGGGTACAATTTTATAAAGCATTTTCTGCATGCAAAGTCTGCTTTGCATGCGAGACAGGATTGTCCTAAAATTGTGTACCTGCATAGATGCATAGAAAGCATGCGCGTGAAAAGCGGGCACCTACGTTTACGTGATCTGCATGTAGGCATTTCCCGGGTTATTCAAAGGCATTTAGGCAATCTGCAGACGTGCAAACACCCAAATGCTATCTACCGGGATGCTCTACGGCCCTAATGCCATTACTGTCACCGCATATCCCTGGTTTCAGCCACTAAGCAAGACAGTGTCGGTGCGTTCCGGGGGCAGAGCAGAGGCGGGATCCGAGGATAACTGGCTGGCAACGATATTCAGCCACTAGCCAGGTGTCCCAAGCCGGCTAAAGTTAGGAAAGCTAAATGACTGTCCTAACCTTAGCCGTCGGCTGAATATCGCCACTGACCTGATTGCAGAATTGTAATCTTAGCAACCCAGATATTCAATGCCCATGGCTGGATTGACTCTGGCATTCAATATCCGGGTTCAACTTGACAGCTAGTTGTTTTAAGAATATCTCCCCCATAGTTCTGAAGTATGCATGTATTTTACAAAATGCCCAGATACAGGTGTAGAGTACATACACAAATTATCACCTTTTTTGGAGCAGGTGTACATTTGTTCATGGGAATTGGTGTGCTACTGGGCTGGTTCTGGAGCCTGTTTTCAAACAGAACATAGGTGCCTATGTTGCTTTTATAAAACAGGCTTAAAATAGGTTCCTTATCTAGGCGTCCTGTTATAAAGAGGCCAATATTCCAAAAACTGGCAAGTAAGTAACATAGCTCACGTGCCAGCGTACAACTTTATCTGGATATTCAGTGGCACTCATGCGCATAAGTCTGCTGCTGAACAGATGAGGATAAAGCTATCTGGATATTTTTATCTTATTAACATTAAGGCTGCCTTTAAGGCCTCACTAGACTTGGGTGCATATCTTTATCTGGTCATTGCTGAATAAACACACTGACCAGATATAATTTAACTGTGCTCTGGGAATGTTTGCAACCTTGCCTATTTTTTTATGCAGTGAAATAGTGTGTGCACGACGAGTTAGGGACACGGTATTTACCCACTGGATGGGGCACGGCATTCAAGACTTGGGGTTTATCTGGTTGACTTCAAAAGTGAACCAATCAAGCCCTTTGGATTATCAACCCCCAAAATGGTTTTACCCCATGCTTTTGTCATTTATATCTTATTTCTGAATTTCAATGAATCAATTAGGGCCCGATGTCCTAAGATGCAGTAAATTTGTAACTTTACCACAGGTAACTTTTTAAGTGTATTGCCCATAGTAAACTCAAGTTTTGCATGATACATACAAATAAGAGCCGCATTAAATTTCCAAGGTAATGTGCACTGCATGAGTAGTAATGCTTATAGAGGGTGCAGTGACATTTTTCTGTGACCTCCCCATACTTATTAGAAAAACACCTATGAAAAAAAAATAGAGCATTCCTAGCAAATATCGAAGCAGTGTCTCCCCTCTGTGGCCTGTAACCTGTCTTAGAAATGCATAGCCAGGCCAAAAATGAAAGATGATGTACTTTACAGGTGCAAAGAGGCTGGAATACATATCTTTCCCTCTTGACACTATGGCCCGATTTTCGAAAGGCATTTACACACTTTACAGCCCAGTAAACCATGTAAATGCCTTAAATCAGGATATTCAGCGGCATTTACACAGTTAGGGCCGTTGCATATCCTGATTTAAGACATTCAATTACTCCACAGGAAATAACACACCAAATACTAAAGCACATGAAATCATCATGGTAATGCTGAAATCCTAAAGGCATGCTAAAGAGTGCACTTAATGCACAATCTAGTAAAAGGTACAACACCTTTACTACACTGCACATTAAAAATAGGTTTGTACATAACAGATCGGTATTAATACTGCTGTTAATGCTAAAACTTAACTTAGGAGGTGTAATTAAGTTTTAGAATTAACCACCGTGTTAATGCATTGGAGGTAATATTAAATGGGCTTAATTGTATATTTTTACACCTAATGAGAACATTTAAATATTCTAGTATTATCCCAACTTAATGGTAATACATAGTAATGCACTGATGGGGGTTAACAATGCACCCTTTGGCATTAGGGTTGCCAACTGGCTCCAGATGCGCCCGACAGGCTTGATCCAGTCCTGGGTTTACCCCATTGCATGCATGGAGATGTAGTTCTGAATTCCCTATTGCACTCCATAAGAAAAGCAAGACTACATGTCCCTGCATGCAGTAGGGTAAACCCAGGACTGGATCAAGCCTGTCGGGTGCATCTGGAGCCAGCTGGCAACCTTATTTGGCATACATGAACAATTGCATTAGCATTAACAGAGGTCCTTGTGGGGAGGGGGAGGGTATTTAAAAGGGTTTAGCTGGTTAGCAGAACCTGCTAACTGGCCAAACCACAGTGATCCAGATATTCAATGGCACTATCCGGATGGTGTCGCTGAGTATCCCCATAGACTGCCGAAAATTCATCCGGTTAAAACTGGGATGATCTGTGGGTTGATCCGAGATGGTCCCAGCAGCTGACAGACGAGCTAAATTGGATACAGTTAGGACAGGCCAATGGCTTCCCTAACTTTCTCTGGTTTTTGCTATCCAGATAGCGGCTGCACATTGCCGCTAACCGGACAGGCAGTGCTCTGTCTGGTGAAACCGGATATTCAGGGCCAGATGCCGGATAAGTTCTAGCACTGAATATCCAATTAACATTAAAGCGTCAGTGGCCAGGTGCTTTAAAAGTGTTGACCCCTTAGTATTACAGCTACCTTAGAGTCTCTGTCACTATAGCTGTCCTTCCCTCCTGCCTCTCATACTGTTTCTGGGTTCCCTCCACCCTCGCTCTCCTCCTGCTCTCATGTTCTTCATCCTTAGTCCCTTTGCCTCCATGCTGCGCCCTTATCACCCCAAGAGGCCCCAAGTTGAAAAGAGTTGCAATCTTCGGAGGCCTAGGTGCTGCCTGAGAGCTGAAGAACTCCCCTCACATCCTGATGCACTTTTAGCCCAAGGAAGCCTGAAACCTAGCAGACTTATATGCTGGTGCTTCACTTCAGTTTTCAGTTATCAAATCAGAGCAGTAAAATAGCATTAAGGCTTACCCAAAGTAGGCAGTATGTTCGTAATTTCCTCTGGCACTATTAGATACAGAAAATTGTATATTTCATTATATACCATAATGATTGTGTTTGAAAAATATTGTATTTCCCATACTGGGCCTGATTTATTGCAGGCCACCTATGTCAGAAGTCCCCAAAGCTGCCTATATGAAGGCTATTTTATAAAGGCAGAATAGGGGCCTCTGTGCAGGGCTGGGGCTATCATTAAGAAAATTAGGCTGTTGCCTAGAGCGCCAATGGTGCAAGGGTGGCTCATTGCCACCCCTCTCCGGGATCAGCAGTGGTGGCAGCAATGGCTTTTCACAGTATCACAGTGTTACTTAAACCTTCGGTGTTGTGGTGGTTCCTGCATCCACCCCTCTGATGCAGATCTAACCCCTCCTGTCTCCATGCAAACAGGAAATCTGCATCAGAAGGGTGGAAGCAGCAACAGCATCCCAACATGGAAGGTTTAGGTAAGCGCTGCGGTGCTGTTTAAAGCCATTGTCACTACTGCTGGTCCCAGGAAAGGGTGGCAGAAGGGGTGAGACAGGGCAGGACACCAGGAATGAGCTTCACTTAGGGCACCTCTCATCCTTGCACCGCTGCTGTCCATATGCCTTTATAAAACAGACTCCCAGATCGAGTCGCAGTAATGCACGAATGTTGGCATAGAACTTTACACCTGCTCATGAACTCTCCACATGGACTTGTGTATTTTACTAAATATGTTTATGCATCTCAGCTCCATCTCTACTCTGAGCAAGCTCCATCCCATCTTGTCCATAAGGCATTTTTATAAAAGCCCTTTACTGCCCATCAAAAACGTTTTATAAAATTATATACCAGTATGTCTATAATAGCAACTTCTGTATGAGTATCAGGATTAACTGCTAGCCTGTCAATGTATGGTATGATGGAATTAAATGGAAGTGTAAAGCTGGTATTTTTTTTAAAGGTTTTAAACTTCAGAATAGATCTTGGGGTTTTTAATAATAATAATAACAGGAGCGGGTTTTTTTTCCCCTGGAACGCATTGAATGGCATTTCTTGTCAGTGTGGAGGGTGGTTACTAAAATGGTAAATGGTTTTCATTAAAAAGCGCATGAGGACAGACTTAAAGATCTTAATAGATGTATGTTAGAGGAAAGGCGGGATAGAGGTGATATGATTGAGACGTTTAAATACCTCTGTGGCATAAATGCACAGGAGGAGAGTCTCTTTCGATTGAAAGCAAGCTCTGCTACAAGGGCACATAGGATGAGGGTGAAAGAGTGGTCGATGCATGGAATAGTCTCCCAGTGGAGGGAGTAGAGTGTCCAGTATACATGTTATGCTTTTAGGTATTTTAATTCTTTGCTGAAACTGTAATCTAATTGCTCTTGGATGTTTCAGGCAAAGAAGCAAAAAACAGCAGTAATCAAAAACAACAGTTTGGCACAAGATTGTAGAAATATGTATCAAACATTTGAATGTACAATAAAACCATATATTGTTTTAACACTAGAAGCCCCAAAAGGCATTTTACCTAGAAACCACAAAGTGCGTCAATTGACACATTATCACGACGACTGCGTTTCACATGAAATACAGATGTGAATTAATGTGAAGTTACTTATTTGTTAAATACGTGCAGTATGTGATGTCATTACATGACATAATCATGTGTTTATTGTTTGTAATGTTGGAGTAAAACTGTAAACAGTGATTGAGATGCGCCACCTAGTGGGAACATGAATTTATACCTAGAAGCCCCAAAGTACGTCAATTGACGCATCCAAGACAATTGAGTGCGTCAATTGACGTACTTTGGGGCTTCTAGGTATAAATTCATTTTCCCATTAGGTGGTGGATCTGTCATTAATTTTCGATGCACATATTTGAACATCTTGACCTTGCTAACAAAGTCATGGAACATGACAGACATGGTTCTAGCAGTGGGGCTGGTATACAACTTCGAAGATGCATTTGCGTCAATTGACGCACTTTGGGGCTTCTAGTGTTAAAAACAATTTGTCTAAATCAAACAACTACCCAACTTGTTTCAATGACTGTCTGCATCAGGGGCGTTATTTGTGAAAACTATATTGAAATGCGGCATTGAGTGCTCTTAGATGTACCTGAAGATCAGTAACTACCTAGAACAAATGCAAAAATAAACAAGTTGAAAAGTGTACACTAGTAGCGTGGCACAATGGTGCATTTCCCACATTTCAAGAACAGGCATGTGTATGTGTGTGTGTGTGGGGGAGGGGGTTTCATATGTATGTCTCACAGCAAGTGTCAGAGGGTGTGGCATGTGTCTGTGTGTCAGGGTGCATGTCAGACGCTGCATGTGTATGTGTGCATGTGTGTCTCGAGGGTGCATGCATGTGTGTGTATGTCATGGAGTATTGGAGGGTGCATTTATATGTTTTTGAATGTGTGTCATACAGAGTGTTGGGGACTGCATGCATGCATGTGTCCATGTGTGTGTGATGGAGAGTGTTAGGAGATACATATGTGTTTGTACATGTGTCTTGAGGGGTGCATGCATGTGTGTGTGTCATGGGGAATGGTGGAGGGTGTGCACAAGTCTGTGTGTGTGTGATGGGGATGTGAAGCTGTGTGTATGTGTATGTCATGTGAAGTGTGGGGGGCTGCGTGCATATTTATGTTGTCATAGTGTTGATTTTTCTGCATGCATGCATGGGGAGTGTCAGAGGCTTTCTGAGTGTGTGTGTGTGTGTGTGTCATGGAGAGTACAGAGAGCTTTGTGCATGTGTGTGTGCATGTATGTGTGTCATGGGGAGTGTCATGAGCTTTGTGTATGTGTGTGAGTGTGATGGGGCATGTCATGGGCTATCTGCATTAGTGTGTTTGTCAAGGAAAGTGTTGGGAGCTTCATATATAAATGCCTGCATTTGTGTGCCATGGAGAGTATTGGGGACTTTGTGTATGCATGTGTGTGTGTGTGTGTGTGATGGCGAGTGTCATTGGCTGCGAACTTATGTATGTGTGTCATGGGGAGTGTTGAAGTCTGTATGTGTGTATGTGTTATGGTGAGTGTCAAGGTCTGTCTGTCTGTCTGTCTGTCTGTATGTGTGTGTGTAGTGTGTGTGTCATGGGGGTGTTGGAGGGTGTGTATGCAGAGTGTTGGGGACTGTGTGCAAGCATGTGTGAATGTGTGTGTTTGATGGAGAGCATCAGTAGATACATGTGTGTTTGTACATGTGTCTTGAGGGGTGCACTCATGTGTGTGTATGTGATGTTGGATGGGGAATGTTGGAGGGTGTGCATGTATCTGTGTGTGTGAATGATGGGGATGTGGGGGCTGTGTGTTTGTGTGTGTCATGGGGAGTGTTGAATGGTGTGTGTATGTGTCATGTGAAGTGTAGGGGGCTGCATGCCATATGTATGTGTGTCCTAGGGAGTGTTGAGTTTTGTGCATGCATGCCTGTGTGTGTCATTGGGAGTGTCAGAGGCTTTCTGAGTATGCATCTGTGTCATGGGGAGTGTCAAGGGCTGTGTGTATGTATGTGCATGTCATGGAAAGCATAGAGAACTTTGAGCATGCATGTATGCATATGTGTGTCATGGGCTTTGTGTGTTTGTGTGTGTCATGGGCTATGTGCATGAGTGTGTTTTTCATGGGGAGTGTCGGGGACTTTGTGTGCGTGTGTGTGTCATGGCAAGTGTCATGGGCTGTGTGCTTATGTGTGCGTGTCATGGCGAGTGTTGAGGTCTGTATATGTGTGTGTGTGTGTTATGGTGAGTGTTGAGATCTGTGTGTGTGTGTGTGTGTGTCATGGAGGTGTTGGAGGATGCATATGTGTGTTTGTATGTGTGCCATGCAGAGTGTTGAGGACTGCGTGCATGCATATGTACATGTGTGAGTGTAATAGAGAATGTCAGTAGATACATGTGTGTTTGTACATGTGCCTTGAGGAGTGCATGCATATGTGTTTGTCATGGGGAATTTTGGAGGGTGTGCACGTCTGTGTGTGTGTGTGTTGGGGATGTGGGGGCTGTGTGTATGTGTGTGTCATGGGGAGTGTTGAGGGTTGCGTGTGCGTAAGTCATATGAAGTATGGGGGGCTGTGTGCATATGTATATGGGTCATAGGGAGTGTTGAGTTTTGTGCATGCATGTAGGTGTGTGCCACGGGGAGAGTCATGGGTTATGTGCATGAGTGTGTTTGTCATGGTTAGTGTTGAGAGCTTCATGTATGCATGCATGCAAATGTGCATCATTGGGAGTGTTGGGGACTTTGTGTATGCATATGTGTGTCATGGCGAGTGTCATGGGCTGCAAGCTTATGTGTGTGTGTCATAGGGAATGTCATTGGCTTTGTGTGTGTGCGTCTGTGTGATGGAGAGTGTCATGTGATGTGTTGAGAGCTTCATGTATGCATGCGTGCATATGTGTGTTATGGGGAGTTTCAGGGACTTTGTGTGTGTGTGTTATGGTGAGTGTCATGGGCAGCAAGTTTATGTGTGTGTGTGTCATGGGGAGTATTGAGATCTGCATGTGTGTGTGTGTTATGTGTGTGTTGAGCTCTGCATGCATGTGTGTGTATGTGTCATGGGGAATGTTAAGGGTTGCATGTGTATACGTGTGTGTCATGTGAAGCATGGGGGTTGTGTGCATATGTATGTGCATCATGGAGTGTTCAGGGTTTCGTGGATGCATGTGTGTGTCAAGAGGAGTGTCAAAGGCTTTGTGTATGTGTGTGTCATGGGAAGTATCATGGGCTGTGTGCATGTATGTATGAGTCATGGAGCATGTTGGGGACTTTGTGTATATATGTGGGTATATGTGTGTCATGGCGAATGTCAGAGGCTTTGTGTGTGTCATGGGGACTGTCAGAGCTGTGTTCATGCATGCGTGTGTATGTTTCAAGGGATGAATGTGTGTGCAAGTGTGTCTCTCTCTCATGACACTCTCACAGGATTCTTCTCTCTCTCTCTCTCTCTCTCTCTCTCTCTCTCATAACCCCTCCACCAGTCTTCCCCCAGTATATCAGTCTCTCTCTCTCAAGACCCAACAGAATTCTCCAAGTGTTTCTTTTATACTGCCTCCTTCACCTAGTCCCTCTTTTACTCGCCCATTCTTGTCTCTTGCTGCAGTACTTCAAGACGCCATGGTTCAGACTTCCTCCATTGCGATTTGCTCTCTGAATGGTAGAGCCACGTGTGGTAGGAAGTTTGGGCTGATCTTCCTTTTTCAAGTCTTGTGAGATTTCAGACCATGAGATCAAGACAAACCTCCTGCATAGTGTGACTCTATCATTCAGAGAGCCGATAGCGGTGAGTGAAGCCTGAGCTGTGGCAATGGCTCACACATGCATGTTAGTTTGTGCCTGCTTAGGTATGCGCAAACATTTGTACAAACAATTTCTCTGCCACCTGAATCTTCGACTATAGGTGTTATGCTTTAGCAAAACTTGCCTAAAAAGGGAGATTATGAAAGAAAAAGTGGAGATTGGTTTTCTACTACATCTAGGCGTGCTCGCTGTTGCCTTTTATACATTGTTGCAAGTAATGAAGGCAAACACTTGTACATGTTGATGTTCTTTATACAATATAATTTTAAAAGTTTTATGTGATTTTATTGTATATTGAAGGGTTGATATGTATTTATGCTATCTTGTTCCAAGGTGTTGCTTTTTGCTATCTTGACTTTTTTGTACAGGAGCGCGCCTGATCTCACCTCACTGTCGGCAGCAACGCAGTTGTGGGAGCACTTCCATTTGCTCCCATGGCTGTGCTGGAGTCCAATGCTGGTGCGTTTTCAAAGCTACACAGAACTGTTTCTTGCGCGCTGGCATCAGACTCTAGCCCAGCTGCGGGAGCAAATGGAAGTGCTCCTGTGGTTGTGTTTCTGTAATTGGACTGCTGGTGAATCGGGGGGTAGCAGGGTTGGCTGGAGGCAGGAGAAGGGCTGCTGGTGAGCAGGGTGGTTGCTGGAAGGCCGAAGGAGGACTGTGGTGAATGGGGAGGGGGGTGGCTGGGGGCAGAGGAAGGTCTGCTGGTGAATCGGGGAGGGGGGGTGGTTGCCGGGGGCTGGAGGGGGGTTGCTGGTGAGTCGGGGGCAGCTGGGGTCTAGAAATTAGAGGGGGAGAAAAAAGGGGGGACAAGGATGGGTTGAAACACAACTATATTTGGAGCAAGTGAGTTAAGGAGGAAAAAGGCATGGGAAATTTCAGGTCTAGAGGAGGATTTAAGTTTTAAGATGGCGAAATTCTGCACAAAAAATTTACTAATAAAACATGCAGAATTTTAAAATACTGCATACAGAACTTTCAAAATGCTTGCGCAGAACTTTTTTTTGTGCAGAATTCCCACAGTTCTAATTATTGCAACATTGCTTACTCGGGTCTGTCGAAAAAGCACCTTGTCCATTTACCAATCCAACTAAATAATGCAGCAAAGGTAATTTTGCATGGGCACCCATGAGAAAGGACAAAACTATTTTTTGATTAACTTACATTGGCTCCCAATAATTGCAAGAATAGATTTTACATTATGATGTTTTGTTTTTAAGATTTTAAATGGGAGGATATATGTGGGCTTGTAAAGTATTTATATGCTACCTTGCATAACATGGCCGCAATCTAGGCAGAGAGGAGGGAAATCAAAGGCACGGGATTAGGATAAGAAAATTGCAGCAGCAGCTGAAATCTGGATTTTATCACCAATGGGTGCACAAGAAAAGACAACTGCAGTCCTCTACTAGGTCAAGTAGGGCACAGCAGTGGTGCCAAGGAGGCTATTTAAGGCTGGAGCAGGAAGTACAAGCATCCTACATGCTTAGAAACCTGCCCACTGGCATGAAGGGAAAGAACACAAATGAGCTGAGCTTTCTGTCATAGTAGTGGGATCTCACTGGCAATAGCAAGGGGTGTGCAAGCTTTAGGTGGTCCAGATAAAGAAATATGGCATAGCCGGGCCTCTCCAAAAAAGGGCTGGCCAGGAACTATTAATGGGATACTTGGACTCAGTAGACAAATAGGGGGGTCCAGGTTCGTGCCTCCGATCAGGTTGACGATGCAGGAGCAAAGGCCAATGCCACTGTTTCTCACCTACTCACAAGAGCATCCATTCCTCCTACCCCTGACATTCCCGACACGCCCAACAACTTTCCCCCACCTGACACCCCTGATATCCAGACTCCGTCACAGAACCTCCCTGACAGTCAGATTCTCCTGACGGCTCCCCAAACAAAAACTCCAGTTCACTACCTCCCATTCCTGTCCCTGGTAGTCTATTAACTGTTCCATGTACAAAGTTATCTCTGTTTTACTGACTATCCCATGTATAACGTTGTTCCATTGTTCTGTGTAAACCGCACTGATATTCTGAAAGGCGGTATAGAAAAACAGTTAAATAAATAAATTCTCTGAAGGATTTTTTAAAAATTTAAATTTCTACACCATTGACAGGTACAAGATAAGCACAGCTGTTGAGTTAATCTAACCACAAACTGGAATACTAAAACAGCTGAAGCATTCCCCCAAGATCAATTTGTGGTAAGACTAATTAACTCTATAGCTGTACTTACTTTGTACCTGTCTTCCTAGCTGGTATAGATGCTTTGATTTCTTAAAGTTCTTCAACAAATGAAGTGTGTGTATGTTGAGGTCTGGGGTTGCTGAGCACTGTAGACTTTACCAACGTGTTGAGAGGCGTGCTAAGGGGATTGTTGATATGTTGACAGCACAAAGGATTGTTAGAGGGTTTAGAGCACAGTGGAGCTAGTGTGTTTTGGTGGGATATGTTAGTGGGTTGAGAAGGTGAGCATGGTGTCCAGTCTGTATGATCTGGGGATCAGAGGGACATATTAATGAGCTGAAGGAGTCAATGGGCAATTCTTGTTGGTTTAGTGGTTCAGTGGGATATACAAATGGGTAATAGAGTCTCTGTGTGTGTTTCTAGGCTTGGAATAAATGTGCTATATTGCTAGATTTAGAAAGGTCATAATGCACTTCTCCAAACTCACTACCTTATCATACTATCACTGCTAACCCATTGATGCATGTCACTGCCCCTTGTGTCGGTTTGGTATGGTAGTGGGTTTTGGGGTTCAGTGGGTTGGTGAGTGCTGGGAGAACATTAGGGGTGATGGAGAGCTTGGTGGGTGAAGGGATTAGAGGCTGGACTAAGATGGCGGCTGGGATGAATGTGGTGTATTAAGGAGGGGGGGGGGATTAGTGGAGTGAGGAAGCTAGAAGGTGAGATGGTTGTGACACTCTCTTGTCTTTGGCTTGGATTTCCTAGGCTAGAGGCTCTCTGGCTTGGAGGTCCCAGAGCAGAATCCCTCTTTTTTTTGCAGGATTTTGGGGCAGAGAGTGTCTGGTTCAAGTGTCTTGAGTCAGATAGCTTCTGACTTTGGGGTTCTGTGCCAAGGATCTCTGCTCAAGGAGCTTAGGCAGAGGAGTTCTGGCTTGGGGATCCTAGACTTGGATCTCTCTGATGGGATCATGAATTTGGGAAGCCTAGGACTATGGAGGACTTTCATAAAATTTCCAGTGACATCCTTTGAAATGAATGGAAGTTAAACACTTCATCTCTACGGCAGTAGTTAAATGTTAGTATGAAAGGTGAAGTTAAAAAAAAGTGCTTTAATTTTAGCACACCTTCCTACATTCCATTTGCAGGTCTTTTCCAAGCCCACATGGAAAGTGCACTAAAGATAAAGCTCTTTTTTAACATACATTTTTCGAGTACTTCCTACATCAAAAGTAATTTTTCTGCACAAAAAGTTATAAGGTATGATATTAATGCTCTCTCCAGGCCCCTTGTTTGGTGAATGCTAGGTCTTCTCCTTCAAAATGGTATTTGGCTGTTGGATTTCTGTAACCCAAATGCATGATTTTATATTTGCGGGGGGTGGGGGGTAAAGTGTAGATGCCAAACATTCAGCCATTTTTCCAACTTTTTAAAGTAATTTTTATCTTATTTGCATCCTCTGGCATGTCTGCTCTGTTGCAAATTGTCATGTCACTCATAAAGCGGCATGGTTTTCTTTCGCACACTTCCTCTGTGCCACTTATAAAGACACTGAAGAGAAGTGGGCCTAATATTTATCATTGTACACTATAATGTCAGACAAGGATTACTGCGCTATGATTACAAAGAAGAGCTGGTATGTGTGATGCTAGAAAGGATAGTTATTCTGGAAAACAAAAATACTCCAGAGTAACTCTCTTTCTGCTGTATGGGCGGGGTGCTCATGATTTCAGTACAGCAGCCCAAAGAAAAGGGCAGCACAATGTATAAAAGGAAAATAGAAGAACTTGGTACTTTCAAAAACACAATACCAATTTAATACACACCATATTCATATTCCCTAAGGAAAGTACCGCTTTTGGAACCAAAATGTTGATTGAATATGAATGTGAATTAAATATTTTTGAGGAGCCTCATTCCTTTCCATTTCTTTATATACAACATTAGAATAAAACTACATGGAAAACAGAAACTTTACCTGGAATAGGTATGGGTGAAATTGTGCTTTTTGCTGGGAATTAGAAAGATCATGGTAAGTAATTTAAGCTAATTGTTACATAGCAAAGCTAGAATGCAGTTTGTTAGATTGGAAGAACTTACTGAGATTCTGACTAGTAAAGAAACTTGTCAGTGTTATAATTGGTTGAAAACAGACTAGCGGTCCATTTGGTCAACTGTCCTCTAATTAGTTTTGCCTTCTCCTCTATAAGAAAACTCATAACATTTACAATTCACAAATGAAACATTTAGGGATTGATTCACTAAAGTGCACAGTGTTTACACTTATCATGGGTAACCTCACAAAAATATAATGTGTGTTAAAGGTTTGCATACTGCAACATTCACTAAGACTATGCCCGATGCACAGTTGCGGGATGCGGGACTGCATGTCCCAGCGGGACGCCCTGGCCTGATTCCCCATCTGGCTCTCCCCACACATCCTGAGCAGCAGGATTGGGAGAGCTGGCGGGGGATGGGAGGAGCAGGGTTGGGCCATCCCAGCAGGATGTACAGGGCTGATTCAGATCATAGCCCTGTACGACTTAAAGGTCAAAGGGACATGCTGCTTATTTTACCTCAAAGGTGGAATAAGCTGCACCGACCTGGTGATCACGGCCAGGAATCCCTCTCCGGGCCATAGCTGGATGCAGGGGGGTCCCCACCGCCCGATCCAGGCCACGGCTGCCAAGCCGTGGGTTGGGCGGTGGGGAGGGGAGGCCAAGCCGCGGCAGCCAGGAGAGCCTGTGGTGAAGACGTCTTCACAGGCAGGCAGAGGCATGTCGGGCCGTCCTCGGGCTTGAATCTGTGTACTGTGGGAATGTTTAGTTCCCATGGTCCAGAATCAGGTCTTAACAGGCCCTCTTTATTGGGGATGTCCAGACGGCCCGGGTGTACCCCTCTGGGAATTGGGCTCCATATGAAAAATTCTATGGTTGCAGGAGCTAAGCCATTGACAATGCAGGAAATCTTCAATCCCTTCACACTAATTAGACCCAGGCCATCGAGCCAGTTATGCGCATGAAAGATCTGAAGTTGCCTCCCTTGCCCCTTCTGGCATGCACATCCATATATTTACCTTCTTCTCACCTTGCCAGCATCTCAGTTCATGTCAAATTCCCCCTTCAGCTCTTATTTGGCATCCTGATCCATGTCAAGCCCCCCAACTCCTTCCTAATCCTTATTAATACTATGCCTATCCTGGCATCCCAGTGCTTGTCAGGACAACCCCACTAGCTTACTTCCTACCATGTCCAGCATTGCTTCTAAATGTATCATATTCTTATTGTCAGAATTTAGATAACTGATTATTATGTAATGTGCTATTTATGTTGACTTGTATTAGCACACATTCTTATAATCCTCTCTGATCTTGCTGGTAAAGGCGGAATATAAATGAATGAATTAAATGAAATTAACTATGCAGCTATGATCCACTGATTTAGTGGTAATGATTGTGCATTTTAATGCGTCAGATTCTCAGTTGTTTCGATTAGTAAGATGAAGAAATTCCATGCTTATAACCAAACAGATCTGTAAATTAAAGCTTTGCGATGCTGCTGTTCCTGAAGTGGTTGTTGATCCTAAAAGCAGTGCTGGTTGACAATGCAAATAGAATGAAAAGTATCAAAAAACAGCTTCACAGTTCTTACATAAAAGAAAAGATCAAGAAATAATTTGTTCTGGGCTGTACAGGTGCCTCTTAGTGATCAAAAGCAGCGACTTCTACCCATAATCCCAGAAAAAAATCCCACTTGCAGTAATAAACACTTCTGGCAAAGTCATATTATTGAAAACCATAAACAGAGAGTTCAAATAATAAATATTAATAGTTACAATAATATTTCCAGCTTTCTATGGAATCTTGCCCGGGGCTGCTTTGTAATAAGTATGTTATTAGAAGATAAGCAGTTTATAGTTGAATGGAAAATTAATCAGCTGTTTGAAAAGCAATGCAATGTGTATAAAGCCAAAATCGACTGGATGAGGGCTAACAACCAGAAGACAAGCCCCCAAACAGAAGGAAGACAAATGTTGCCTAAAAACTTTGATAACTTTATAAAGAATTAATCAAAAAATGTAATTTACCTGTTGTTGTAGTTAATGAAGAGGTTGTTGATCCTAGAGAAGCAAAGATCAGAGATTTAAAGAGTAATGCAGGTCCACTGTGAAATGGTTGATGAGCCTATAGGAACTAGGGATATACTTTGGTGGAAAACAGGAAATGTCATTTTGGAGAAAGGCCCTACAGGCAGGAGCAATTGAAGATTACTCCTATGAGATTTGGACCTAGAGAATAGGGCAGGTTTAAGGAGTTAAGAAGGATATGGGATACACTTGTGGGGATTTATTGTTCAGAATTAAGCCATAAGTTTAATTACTGGGAGGAGGGGCTATTTGTCGAGAACATGCACAAGAGCTTTGACCGAACGATGAAGATGATCTATAAAACTTCAGGAGGCTGATTCTATATTGTGCAAAAACACATGGAGTTCAGAAACAATCTTTGTGAAAGAAATATTTTACCTGGGGTGGTAACTTCGATGATGGTTGATGAACCTGTAGACAGCAACACGCTTATAGCTTAGAATTTTAATTAACAAAAGGGAAAATGACTACCATTTGTTGGTCCTTCCTGCGCTGTGAGCATAAAACAGAGGCTTTGAAAGCAATTAGAAATATAAGTGGAAATAACCTTTTGTTGTTGTTACTCCAGAAGTAGTAGCAGTGCCTAGAAAAGAGAAAATGTAATGGAATTAGATACCTTAAGAAAAATAAGCATTAATATATAAATTCAAGTTAAGAATGTTCATTTTTATATCTGGTTCTGTACTGCTGAATGAGGGCGTGGGTTCTATGAAAAAAGGGGTATTTAGCTTACATTTGTAATTAAAAATCCCACTTCTTTGAATGTAATAAGCTATTTCCCAGTAGAATGTGACGAAAATAGTAGTGTTAATAAAAAATCAGTGAAAACAATGTTGAAAGGGGTTGAATTCAGGTGTCATATGCAGAAATATTTATTACGGAAAGAGTGGTAGATGCGTGGAATAGTCTCCCAGTGGAGGTAGTAGAGATGAAGACTGTATCCGAATTCAAGACGGCATGAGACAAAGACAGAAGAGCTCTAAAGGAAAAAAAGGGACTTTTTCTGCCATCATGTTTCTATGAATTTTAATCAAAATAAAGGGGTCAGTCTTCAAAAGGACCTGTACATTGAGGGGGTAATTCTATAGGAGACACAGAGAAAGTTATGAGCTAGTAATGCAAAAGTCCCTAGTCTAAGGGACCTTTTATTAAAGAGCGCTATGGTGTTGCACTAAAAGTGCCAACAACTCCAAAACCATGGCATGTTAACCGTCAGAGGCATGGAAAGCATGTTCCCAGCAGTTAACATGGAGCCCTCTGCCTTCATGCATCATACAAATAGCGTGGGTTCATTTAACTCCATCTATTAGATGAACCTATGCTAATTCAGAGGTTCTCAACCCTTGGGGACACCTAGGCCGGCAGGTTTTCAGGATAACCACAATGAATATGCATGAGAGAGATTAGTATGCACTGCATCCATGATATGCATATCACTATCGTTTGTATTCATTGTTATCCTGAAAACCTGATTGCTTAGATGTGCCCCGAGAAATGGATTGAGAACCCTGTGCTAATTGCAAGGGTCGCAGTTAATGCACAGTGTTTATCCCTGTGCGCCCTTAACATACCCCCTTACCACCGCATTGCGTGATTCATAGCGTGGCAGTTGGCCCGCTCTGTGAACACGTGTCCCAGCACACCTTCAGTGGGTGCAAGATGTGCTGACAGCTTGCGCCCTTTAGTATAAGACCCTGAATGATTTATGTGTGTGAATGGGCACTTATGTGCATGCTTTAGGCAATTGCTATTCTGTAAGCACATGCAGAAGTCCCATCGCGTGTACTTTCGGTACGAGTATGCACAGGGGCAGAGTTTGGGCACAACATAGGCAGGGACCTAAATTTACATGTGTAAGTTATAAAATATTATGCTTGTTTTCTCCAAATCTAGGTGTGGGTATTTACACCTGCTTTAGAGCAGGAATACTGTAACTGCCATGCCTAGATTTAGGCACTTCGGTTCACCCCTACTCTATAAAGTCAAGTAGCACTACCTGACTTCATAGACTAGGTGCCATACACATGTAGCAATGCTGGCATCCAGTTAGCACACACGTTCATGCATGTTAAGGCGCGAGCTGGTGTAAATGACCACACCCACTTTTTACAATTACGTCCGTAAATCAGAGTTTATAATCTCCACGCGGAATTGCTTGCACCACCCGCACTTGATCCAAACTCTGCCTCGTGCATAGCCACGGTGAAAGTATGTGAGATGCAAACTATGTATGCACACGCATGTTCACGCTACTCAGTATTTTAGACATCATTTACGCGCAGACGTCTTCGTTTATGTGTGTAAATGACTGGAATACCGGGGTTAACACACATTCTTTGTGTGTAAATCTAGGAAGTGCCTTATAAAATTGCTCCTTAGCAGCTGCCCCGAAACACAGAACTTCCCTACCCATTGATTTTCAGTGCCACTATGTAAATACTGTCGCTGAATAGTTCTGACCATCATAGCATTATATGCAGAGTTCCGGGGCAATGTTAGGGCTGAGCAAGGGCAGAACTATCAGCTATATGGATGGTGGCGATATTCAGCTGTTATCCATAGAACTTGGTAGTTTGATTTAAGCCTGCCAAAAAGCTGTCATAAATTAAATTGCCTAGATACAAATGTAGCACCTGAATATTGCCGCCATACACAGAGCCGGCGCTGGTGACTGTCTTCTACATATATTTAGTACCACCTGCCTATCCATACAGCGGAACTAAATATTTGTATTTTTTTTAAACACTCTGGTCAGCATTTAAAAAAAGGCTCACTGTTGCTGCTGAAAATTGACTTGATAGTATTTGACAGTGGAGATAACCTGCTTTGATAGATCATGCAGGGTTGTTGCTCCCAGAATCTGTACTGGCATAAATTAATTTAACACAACTCAGCCAGGCATTAACAAACAAACTAGAGGAAATGCAGGAAAGTAAAAAGGAACCAGATACAGAAATGAAAATAACTTGATACTGGAGTTTCCGATGCAGTGACTGGTGCTACAAAACACAGAGGGATAATTGCAAAATCTCCACTTCTTATAATAATGGAGCATTTATCTGTATGTATATTTGCTTCTGACTTCAGAATGTTAGATCATTTCTACTCCAATCATGAGAAACTTACCTGGTGCTGTACAAAAAATAAACATAGCAGTGAACAATACTGACTTTATCCTATTCCGGTGCTTTCATTGTCTGATATTACTTTGCTATTCAAACAATAAAGAGGTTTTACCAAGTCCCTAGAAAGAAACAATACAAAGGGTTGCTGTTCATTTGTGGCTGGCTGGAGTATTTCATGGTGTGTGGATGGTAGGGAGGGAGGGAGGCAGGCAGGAGGATTTTCTGTGGCTCCTCAGAGCCGAACGGAGAGGGAGGCAGCCCTCTCCGTGGCTCTTCTAGGCTGGAGCAGAACAGAGAATCAATCCTTCCTGGGGCCTCTTATCATGAATGCTTTAATGACCTCGGCAAAAATATTATGTTCCTCTATATAATGAATAAATACCTGCAAAAGAAAATTATAAAAGATCACTGTTTGTTCACGTTATTTACTCTTAGAATGACACTATCCCTTGGGATTCTTGAGCTGTCCTCTAATGCAGGCTAATAACAAACTAACAATGTCAGAAATATTAGTTACTAACAGTCTGATAATAGAATATATAATTTAACTGATGCTATCGATGGTTTGAATGATCCTAAAAAAGGAGAGAGGTTACATATTGCAATTTTACAGAAATATTAAAATGACCTGTAGTCATTAGGGGGATTACTTTCAAAGACATTTCTCTGCATGGACCATTGGAATTACCCAGACTTTATGGGCTTGATTTTATAACAGGGTACCAAGAAAAACCAATGGCTGGGTTGCAAGGAATCAGCATTGACTCGATGGCATACATTGCATTGCCTAGGTAGAATATGAAAAAAGGTGCTGATTTTATGCCTGTTTTTCAAAGGCTTGCCTAAAACATGTGAACCAAAGCAAGGTTTGATAAAATAGGCACCCAGAATCAGACCCGGTAGCACACATCGCGTCTGTTTAACAAAGCGCATTAGGCTTTTGCAGCTAACGTGGCAAAAACGTGCATATAGCGCAGCATTAGCTGCAAAAGCTGTGCATGATCTCTTGGGGTGTGCATAGCATTTCCCCAGCAGATAGCGCACCAGATTTGCAGAGAGTGCAGTGAAATAGCAGCCTAGATGCAGCTAATGCCACGCATTGAGGTGGTGTTAGTAGCACCCTTGCTGTCTGCAAATCTGACATTTACCATGGGCTGTTGAGGCCTGCTGCAACCACGCATAGCAGACATGCCCACTCTCCAGCCTTCTCCTGGCCACTAATGGAGATAGTGGCTGTTCTGCACTGCATTATCTGCATTTTCCACGCATTATCTGTTAGCACGGCCAGATAGCGTGTGCTATTTGCTGCATTGCTGCATTGCTGCATTGCATTGCTGCATGGTGGTTTAGTATACAGACCCCAAATTCTCATTCACAAATTTACACTTGCCCCGAAGGAGTTCTAAATGTGTGCATGGAACCTATGTATGTATACATGTGTTTTATAAAACATGCACCTACATGACATCCACCCAAACGATGCCCCTGGTATGCCTAAACACGGTTCACTTAAAAATCAGCACACGCTTTCTATGCACTTACATTGCATGTGTGCATACCTGCACACAATCAGAGCTCATTTTTGTGTATAAAACATGCTTTATATATGAGGAGAGTTTTATAAAATAATCTCCCCATGGAAATAAAACTTTAGTTTATTACAATTTGATATACTGCCAATTCATACCAGCAAGGTGGTTTGCAAGAAAGTTAGTGCATAATGGCATTTTGGGGGTAATTTCTAACATCAATTTAGTGTATACATGGCTCTAAATTAACTCAGATGTCCGGTTCGTTGTACTCGGACTTATTTATGCAGGAATTCGGCACACATTTGTTCCGCATTGGGACGGCCATGCTGGCGGCTGCGCAAGGCCTCATGGCATCAGTAATTCAGTATTTGGGCAGGTGGCAGTCTAATATGTATAAATGATTTGGGGGTTATTCTGAGAAATGAATAGTGGGGATGGACGTTCCAATGGGACATCCATCCCTGCTATTCGTTCCAACGGGAGATCCATCCCTGCTATTCGTGCTGGTGGTAGCCCCCGACTAACTTCCCCGCTGGTTGTGAGGGGAAGTTAGTCGGGGGCAAGGAATGGGAAGCCCGGGTGTGGAGAGTGGGTGGGCAGTAGAAGGTCACCAGCTCTGGATGTACAGGGCTGATTCTAATGTTGGCCCTGTACTTCCAGGGCCGTCAAAATGGCCAGAGAGGTTATTCCACCCCCAGGATGGAATAACTTCCCTGGATGTTTAGTTTTAGCGATGCCGGTGTGCGGATGGGGCTGGGAGGGCCAGGGATTATTCCCCGCAGCCAAACCCTAGCCTTATGAGGCTGGATCGGGGGTAGGGTTGCCGGCAATAATCACTTTAACCTGTGGCCGGTATCAAGGCTTTGAAATGCAGCTGTGGTGCCATGGCAACATGATGCCATGGCGCCGTCGCTCCATTTAACAGCCCTGACTGAGTTAGTCAGACCGTGGCTGTATGTGCAGGCTAGGACTGAATCACAGTCCCGGCCTGCATGTACATGCTTATTCACGATTCTGATCCCGCAGGGCTAGACATGCCCTGTGGGATCAGAATTGCGCTCCTCTTTGTACGTCCGACTCAGACCGGACATACAAAGGGGATGTATGTGCAGGCCAGAATCGGGCCCTATGTGTGCACAACAAGTTCCCCACAGCTTGATCAGTTTCCTTGTCTTTCAGCTTCTTTCCAAGATGCCCAGAGGAGGGAGTTCCTCGTGTGGATGTCAGGGCATTCTTTTGTTTTCTGGGCCTGGAAGAGAGTGGTAGAATCCAAATGGGGTTTGAATTTGGGGCTTGCTGAAGACGGAATGCTGATGCAATGGATGTGCTTACATGAAATGCAATGGTCTCAGTTGCTGCCATTATTACTGGAGGCTCGTCAGTATAATCAACCTCATTGCATCTTTGTGCAACTGGGTGGGAATGATCTTTGTAAAGTGAAAGGAGTTGACCTGATCCGACAAATGAAGAGGGATTTTTTTCTTAATATGTTGCTATTTCCCGGCAGCAGTGCTCATTTGGTCACAGATTATGCCTAGGCGGCTGTGACGGGACACCATACGTCCGCAAGGGGTAGAGCATCTGCGGAAAAGAGTGAATACAGAAGTTTCCAAGTTTGTTCAATTATTGCAGGGGCTCATGCTCGCCCATGACTTAATTTCTGTGGACTACCCGAGGCTTTTCTGCCCAGATGGGGTTCATTTGTTGGATATTGGTCAGGATATTTTCCTCAGTTCCATCCATGATGTTGCGGAGGGATGCGGTAAGGCATATCTGGCCGCAAGGTTGGTGGGGGGCGGAGACATGCAAGGTGCAGTCTCCGCTCATGGCGGAATTTAGGTGTGGCCGACTTCCCCCAGGTTAGTGGCGTTCCCCCACCCCCTTCACAGAAGGGCGTGGAAGAGGACAGGGGATGGGAGTGATAGGGGCTTCCCGCAGCATGGGCGTCAGCGCCATGTGCGGTCCCAGTCACATTAAAACTCCCACAGGTGGATGTAAGCCTCAGCCCAGCAGCACTGCAGGCTGGGGGTGGAGGTGAGCAGGAGGGAGTGTACAGTAATTGGGATTAGTGTTGGGCTAGACCGAACATTGGGGAGTTTGATATTACTGTTATTGCTAGTTTAGACATGTTATAGTAAAATGATTTGGAATGTTGTATTAAAGCTGCAGCCAATGTTTGCCAAGCACCTCTCCAAGAGAGTTTTATTTGGTGTTGTGCAGGTGAATGGATGGTGAGGAGTGTGAATGCCTGCTAATATGTCTCTAAATGATCTCAGATATATAAGTACTTGTGGATGCAAGAATGCGTGTATTTTTACCGTAGGCATGGCTGATAGCACGATCTGAGCAAGGCGCGTGTTCAGTCACAAATTGATTATAAAATACGCCAATCTACGCACATACTTAAGCGCTCTATGTGCAGACATCTACATCTACTCCTCAGCAGGCATAAAGGTCCATGATCACTATATGGACTTGATTGCTGCTGGACTTGTGCTAGTATTTTAGAAAGATACCTAGGCATCTTCTTGCCCAGTAAACCTAGGCTCTCTTATAAAATGACCCTCTCTGGAAGAATTTGATAATGCCATTCGCGAGTATATGTGATCACATACACTCATAAATGATCTCTTATAATATACTGACTGGACTGACTGGTATCAAGGTACGTACTTTATCAGTAGGCATGCATAAAAGAGGAGCACATAAGGATGCACATAGACTATAAAATACTATAATTTATGTGTGTACTTGAGAGAGAGCTTTTATTAATTTATTTATTTCCAGACCCTTGATGTATCACTTTCCATAGGCATCAAAGTGGTTCGAAAAGTAAAATAAAAAGTCTGCTTAAAAAAAAAGAGGGGGGAGGGGCATGATACGCAAAAAGAAGGGCTGGTGTAAATGTTTGCATCTCCAATGTGGGCATCTACTTGTCTTTATAAAATGGTACCTATTTAGGTGCCAATGTAGGCGCCTACCCATGGTTCCCTGTTATAAAATGACCCTCTTTGGAGCTGGGGAAGAGTCTGGCTTAGGGGCATATTTTTGGATTTTAAAAGTAGGTGCATAAATTTCCCCAAAACTTAGCACATATTACATAGCTGGTGTGAATGTGCACAGGTATTTTTAGTGGAATGAATTTCAAAAGGAACCTGACTTTTCTCTCATAAACTGATATAATTGAGGTATGGGCTATTATAAAATTACCAGACTTATGTAGCACTTTCACACTTCAGGAAATGTATAGCCAAGAAAGAAAGTCATTGACTGGATGTTGTCATTTCAGAAGTGGTTGTTGGCCCAGTAAAAATCATAAGGCGTAATATTCAAACTGCGGTAGTCAGTGCTTTTTGAAAATATTGGCTGCCACAGCTAACTAGAATCCAGTACTGCTGAAAATTCGGATATGCAGTCAGCAAAGGCAGTATCTAAATAGCATCAATAATCAGCCACTTTCCAGACAGCCAATCCACATACCACTTAGAACAGCCTTTTTGCTGTTAGTGGGGCTGAAAATTGCCGTTAGATGGATAAATGCCAACTCCACCCCAGCTCCGCTCCCTACCTACCCAGATAATGTTGAGGCAGTCAAATAATATTCAGCGGCACGATCCGCATCATTGCCCCATCGTGCTGCTGAATATGAAGCTTAGTGGGACTTATCTAGTTAGCATGTCTTGCTTCTAGTTGGCATGTCCTGCTAACCAGATGAGTCCTTTTGAATAGTGACTCAGTAGAGCTTATATGTCAAAAATGTGAAGAGGAAGAACAGCTTTATTTTAAAACAGCTTTCCCAAATAAGAAGAAACTGAGGAAATCCAATAAGAAAGAGAGAGAAAAATTAAAAATACCTGATATGGTAGTTTCTGATGTGGTTGGTGAACCTGTAGAGAGCAGAGGACTTATAGCTCAGAATTAGGATTTATATCTCAGAAAATTTAATTGGAATAAAAATTATTTTAATGAATTTTAAGTAGGTATTTCATGTATAAATTTGGAAGAAACATAGCAAATTAAATAAAGAAATCAGATACAAAAATGAAACTTACCTGATACTGTTGTTGTTGATGAAGGTGTGGGTTCTATCGAAACAGAGGATATTTAGGTTATGATTTTAATTAAAAGATTGTGAGGAGTTGCAGGAGAACCTTGCAAGTCTGAGGGACTAGGTTTTTAAATGGCAGATGAAATTTAAAGGGGACAAGTGTAAAGTGATGCACATAAGGAAAAAGAGGCCTAACTGCAGGCATACTGTTTGGGGTTATGGTGGACATTCCTCAGCTCAGTGTCTGACAGCAGTGAATAAAGCAAATAGAGCACTACGAATTATTCATAAAAGAACAGAAAATAGATTGGAGACTATCATCATGCACCTATGTTGATCCAGGGTGCAACCTCTATGCAGTTCTAGTTTCGGCATCACAGAACCTAGAAGAACTAGAAAAGATACAGAGAAGAGCAACCAAAATCATAAAGTAAATGGATTGGCCGCCTTAAAAGCAAAGGATAAAGAGGTTAGCGTTCTTCAGCTTAAAGAAGATATAGTGCTAATATATGTTAGAGGGTATATGTTATAAACATAAGTGAGACGGAAAAGATAAACAGAGACTTGCACTTTACCCTTTCAAAGAGTACTAAGGCTAAGGGACTCTCCATGAAACTAGCAGGTACTGTAGAAGATCCATAACAAATGAGAGAGAGCTTTTTCATTCAATGTATGATCAAGCTGTGGAATTTGCTGCTAGAGAATGTGGTCAAGGCGCATGTGGGTTTAACACACATTTAGACTAGCTCCTAGAGGAAAATCCATAAACCAGGTCGACTCCGGAAAGCCACCACTTATCTGTGAGAGTGAGCAACAAGGAATGGCAGTGTTTATTAACAATTCGTTAAAAATACGTAAATTAACTGAAAATATAGTAGTCAAAAGTGTTTTTTATGTTTATATAATAGAATTTGAATGAAAGATTAAAATGACATCTAAAAGATAGGTGGTACATTTGATATCATGAAGAAATACATGGAATTAATCTATTAAGGAAATATATTTATCTGATACGGATCGTTGTGAATTGGCTGTTGTTCCTAGGTAAGAAGGGAATTTATACCTCAGAAAATGAAATTTGAATTACTAACTTTAACTCCAGTAGGCTTTCATCTATGATTTCCAAGGAAACAAAGTATGTTATCAAAGAACCAGATACAGAAATGATAATTACCTGATGTAGTTACTGAAGAAAGTTTGTGCTCTATTAAAATCAGAAGACATAAGATTAAAATTTTAAGTAAAAGAATACTTGTTTGAATATATTCAGTTATTTTCGAGTACAATATGGAAAAATTTGCAGAATTCATCAACAACTAATTAAAATAAGACATAATTTAACAGAAAATATAAAAATTGGAAACATTTTGAGGTCCAGTAAGGCGAGGGTTTACATAGGGTATCTGCGCGCTAGCAAGCGGTTATGGACGGAAGTTCATTGGGTTTGACTAGGGTGATGTTTAGTTTTAAATGGATACGAGTTAGTATGGCAATTGCCCATTGGCTTGCTGCCCTGTGGTTTAAAGGAGCTGGGTGGGTGGTTAAGTAGAAAGAGTGTGTAGCAGCTAGATGGATTCCCCCCCCCATTTTTGCCTCTCAGTCATTCAGCAACTGTCTGCTGAATAGCTGCCACATATGATAGGTCTGAAGTAGTGCTACAGACTAGAATATGGTAGATTTATGGAAATAAATGAGAAAATAAATAAAGGAAGAGGCAGAAATAAAGATTTGTAAGTTTAATTTTTGTTAATAAATTACAGTAGGTGTCACAGCAGTATGAAGAGTTCAGGAAGGGCTTACTTGAAGTTATTGTTTCCATGTGCTCTTGGGAAGGGGGGGGGGAGGGGCAGGCTTATGGGTTGGCAAGATAGCAATCTGGCAGATCCATAGTTGGTCAGGAGGTTGTGAGAAAGAATGTGGGTTAGATTGCTTATCCCTCCTGATATGAGAAGTACCAAAGTGAAAGATGCATTCATGGAGTTGGGAGGGATTTTTATTAACCTACAAATCAGAAGATTTATGTAATATGAGAAAATGTGTAAATCACATCTAAAAGAATAGTAGCTGAGAGAGTCTTTTTGTCTTATAGAAAGGAAAGGGCTTATGGAATATGAAAATTGAAGATTATATCTAAAAATATGGGTGGGGTGTTGTACATAAATTTATGATATTCATACAAAATTTGATTAAAATATATATGCATGTAATGAAGTTGATTATAAAAAGGCCTTTATTGCTAGAAGGGCAGAGTATTGATATTTCAGAAATTATTATTTAAAATATCTTGAAATAAAGTCTCAGATCTCTTGTTGGGGTAGAAGCAGAGGTCTGGTGTATAATGACTTGGTCTTCTGTGGGTCAGACATCTTACTGGTTTGCATGGGATGTCTGCTGGGGCGGAGTATGAAGTTGTCATTACAATAGCTATATGATGTATATTCTAAAATTAAAGCTGCAATCATGCACTTTCAACTGCAGGTATTCATGTGATTTATATACAAGTGTGGAGTGTGAACAGGGAATCTTCAGGATAACCCGTATCAACGGTCCTATTCCATTCATGATACAGACACCGCTGATCAGTGTTTAGTTATCTTTATGCTGTAAGGTTATTTTTATGCTCTAAGGCAAGATTCCATCTCCATACAACAGTTACCATGGTCCGCAAGGAAGGCTATGCGGAAACACGGCCGTGTTGGGTTTTGTTTTTGTTGACTAGTTTGCCTTGGCATTCTTCCAATTCAATAAATTGTGTTTTTGATACTCGCTTCTTTTTTGGTTTTTCATTGTTGCTAGAAGGGCAGAGTATCGATTATTTAACTGGTTTTAATATACCATTTTTCTACAAGGAACAAAACCGAACAGTTTACATTGAACGGTTTACAGTGAACAGGTTAATAACAAATGCAGGCAATTCGTAAACAAGAACAAGTGGAGGCAACTATGTACAGGCAGCTAGAAACAATGACAAATGAGTACAGTGATTGGCAAGGGGGAAAGGAAATAAAAGGGGGAGAATTGAGCTGGTAAGTGTATTACAGACTACTAGGATAGGTATGGGGAAAGGATGGGGTGGCAGGGGTAGAGGAGGGTGTGATGGGAATGCTTGGAGTATGTTAAATAGAGTTATCTTGGTAGAGGTTTTTATCATGGATTGTGATAAAAGAGGAGAGGGGAAAGAAAAAGTTATGGGGGAGGGGAGAGAGGAATGGTGTGTGAGAGTGCAGGATGCTCTTGCTGGGGGTTGGTTGCAGTGACAATTTCTTAATGTTCTTTGAAGAGGAATGTTTTAAGGTGTTTTTTGAAGATGGTGTGAGATTGTATACAGCATAAAGTGGGAGGGAGTTGGTTCCACATGGTGGGCACATAAAATTCAAAAGCTCTGGTGCAAGTTTGAAGTTTCTTGCGGGCTTGCGTTGGTTGAAGGAGAAGATTGGATATATTTAGTTGGCGGAGTCTTTTGTTTTCAGGATGTTTGATTAACAATTGGAGCTGTTCAGCCAAGGTATTGAAAAAGGCTCCTGTGAATGATGGCAAGTATCTTGAACTTGATTCAAGATGCAATGAGGAGCCAGTGAAGAGACTTTAAGGTGAGAGTGATGTGAGAGTGTCTTGGGACTCCAGCTATGATGCGGGCGGTGGTGTTTTGAGCAAGCTGTAGGAGGGCCAATGGTAGCCTTATGGAGTCCGTGGAGGATGGAGTTACAATAGTCAAGTAGTGATGTGATGGAGGCTTGGCAAACTGTACAAAAGCTGTCAGGTGACAGGAGGGGTCGAAAGTTGCATAAAATTCTGAGTTTGAAATAGATGCTTTTGGTGACATTCTTGATGTGAGGTTGGAAGGTCATGTGTTGGTCTAGGGTGACGCCGAGGTATTTTGTCAGAGATTTGACTTGTATGTCTGTGTCTCCGACTTTATGCTTGGGGGAGGGGTGAAGGTGAGGTCTCTGGACAAGTGAAGAACCTCTGTCTTGTTGAAATTCACTGCTAGATTGTGATGCTGTAGTCATGAGACAATTTCTTTGAAGCATTTGGTGAGAAATGGGGGCCCCTGCCGAGCACCCATAGAAACCAAGCACAACCTACATCTACACCTACCATACATATCCCTTCAACATACCACGAAGGCCCAATCTCAGAAGCACCGAAATCCCCATAACCTAAGATGTGCCCTCATAAACGCAAGCTCAGTCTGCAGGAAATGGCCTGCCATCTCTGACCTTATAGCCAACCACAACCTGGACATGCTTCTAGTCACAGAATCATGGCTGTCTGACTCAGACTCAGTCCTCTTCAACCAGCTCATCCCGCCCGACTTCTCAATCCACACATTCCACAGAATGAACCGCAGAGGCGGAGGTGCCTTCATCTTAGTAAAGACGGAGCTCCAGTTTCAACTTCTCTCCTCCAATAGCACAACCGATCTGGAGTCAATCACCATATCCAACAAGGACTCCACCATCAGTCTAACCTACAGATCCCTGTCGTCCTCCCCAGAGGACCTATCGATGATAATTGATCTCACCTGCAACCCCAAAAACCCACACATACCAAACTGGGTAATAAGTGACTTTAACCTTCCAGCTCTCCAAAGCACCCAATCCACAGCCTTCCTTGAAGCACTCAACGAGTTGGGATTCAAACGGGTAATTGCTGCCCCCACCCACACAAAAGGGAACATACTGGACCTGGTCTTCACTCCAATATCTGCCATAAGCCCGAGCTACAACCTCGATATATCCATCACTCCAGTACCATGGTCCGACCACATCCTAATTAAATTTCAGATACCCATATGTCAAGATTATAACACCCCTTCCAAGACAGACGAGGTTCCCACTGCACCCACAAGACATTTCCGACTCTTTGATAAAGATGAGATCAGCAAAAAAGTCCTACCAAACCTCAGTCTGGCATCACCCAACCTCGATGAAATGATATCCACATGGAACGACAGCCTAGAATCCGTCGCACATCTAACTGCCTCAAACAAACCATCAAAAAGAAGAAAACCTGCACAATGGTATTCCGCAGAAATAAGCACTTCACTACTCCACCTCAGAAAACTCAAAAGACGATGGTGGTGCTCATGATCCATAGACGACCTGGCAGCCTACACATCCCACTTAAATACATACCGAGAAGCAATCTCAAGGAAACTGAAGGAACATTACTCTGAACTCCTGCGGAGATCCCTAAATAAACCCCACAATATTTTCAATATCGTGAAATCCCTGATGAAGGAGCCTTCCCCCTCCCAACCTGGCTTGCTACACCCACAGGACTTTGCAGACCACCTACAGGCCAAACCCAGCCAATCCAACAACACCATGACCCACGAACCAGAGTCCGGGACACACCACCTAACACTGTTGACAGCATTCACACCTCCGTCCACAAGAAGCATGGAGGACATCATCACATCTATCAACCCCACCACAGCCCCCAACGACCCCTGCCCAGCATTCTGGATAAGAACCCTGTGCACAGAATTCAGCCCATTCTTAACCAAAATTATGGACCTATCTTTTTCAACAGGGGCATTCCCACCGGCTTTAAAACACATGTCCATCCGGCCCCTTCTCAAAAACAACAAACTAGACCCCAGAAGGGTGGAATCCTATCGACCAATCTCCAGTATTCCCCTACTGGCCAAAATAATAGAGAAGGTCGTACAATGCCAAATCCAACATCACATTGAAACCACTGCCCCACTTGACTCATGTCAGCACGGCTTCACACGGAATCACACGGCACAGAGACCCTCCTCACCACTCTACTCTGCACCTTAATCACAGGGATTGACAACATTAATAAAGGATATGCGCTAATCTTCATGGACATCACTGCCGCTTTTGACTCAGTCAACCACGAGCTGCTCCTGACACGACTCTGGGAGAAGGGAATCCAGGGTTCAGCCCTGAGTTGGTGCAAGTCATACCTGACAGAGAGATGGTAGCAGGTAAGGACTGGCTCCGGAACCTCCAAGCATTTTCAACAAATGCAAGGGGTCCCCCAAGGATCATCACTCTCGGCCCTCCTCTTCAATATATACTGTCACACCACCACCACTCACCTCTAGCTTAGAGAGGCGTGGATTTTTGGAGGAACTTTCTGCTGTATGCTTTTTCAGCTTTTTTTAAAACTATTTCCCTGCAATGCCCTCTGGGAAATGTAGTCCTTATTCAGCTGTTTGAGTGCACCATGCAGAAAGCTGTAGTCAGGCTCAAGTAGGTAAGGCAAATGACAGAAATGTATTATTTTTATATACACAATGGTTAGATCATAACACACATAGGACTGTTGGTTCAGGACTCTTTGAAGCAAAAATTGTCCAAAACATATCCAACCACAAAATGTAGTTTTAAAGGTTCTCTCTATTGTAGGATACACAGTCGGTTCTCTCTATTGTAGGATACACAGTCTTTACCAGCAAGCCTATTGTATTCCCTTCTTAGCCTTGCTGGCTAAAGCACCAAACAAAAATCACATTTAAAGTCTGTGGTAAACTTCCCCTTTATAAACACAGGAGGCTCTCAGCTACCCTGCTTGTGGAATAAGGGTACCTTTTTCCTGGAAGACCTTCTTTCAGGACTGGCTTGCTTTCTCTACATTCCCAGGTTTATAGCTTGGCACAAGGAACAGTCCATGGGAGTGTCCTCCTCAATCAGCTTCACTTCGGGCTCTCCCAGCTGCATAGGCTCTGACTCCTCGTCCTGCTCAGCATGCTCAGCTAACAGCCTCCCAGGGGATCTTGGAGTCTCTCTTGTTCCTGGCTCCAAACTCTCCTGCAGACGTGCCACATGCCAAATAGCATTCTCTCCAGCTGGAAGCTCCGTTCCTCTGCTCTGCTCAGCCTGGCTTTCTGCTTCTCCTCTCCTCCCTAAGTCATACTCTGCTCTGGGTTTATACTTCCAGTGCTCTAGCTTCCACCTCTCCCTACTCAGGTGATGGCAATCAGCCTGACTCCGGGCACCTGAATGCTTGGAGCATTCACTGCCTAAGGGGTTCTGAGCCTTGTATCCTCTCCCCTTCATTCCACTAGGGGGAGCATGAAATGTGGTCCACGTGGAAGTTTTCTGATTCCTGGAGGTGTTTATGGCTTTCCTACCCTGATTTGGTGAAAGGGGGCCCTTTACTAGGGTGAATTCCCTGTGTGTTTGTCCTCCCCCACACTCTGGATAGGCCTCCTTGCCACAATACATGCAACCTATCTGTTCAATCATCCGTTCTTTCAATGTCTCCTGCCTAATGTACGCTGATGATGTACTACTCTTCACACCATTCTCAATCAACCAGCCAGATTTCTCGACCCTAGCAAAATGCTTTGATGCTGTCACAGACTGGCTCCACTCGCAGAGCCTCAGGATTAATTTTAAGAAAACAGATGTCCTCTTTATCACCAGGAACCACTCTTTCACCCCCCCCCCCCAACTTCAATAAGAGTAAGAGACGCTGAGCTCCTGAGCAAGCCCACCATTCACTACTTGGGTATCACCCTTGACCAGCAACTCGACATGAAAGCACACATAGGCAACACCACCAGGGCAATTTGTCACAAGATAGAAACAATCCGCCACCTGTGACCCCTACTGGAACCAGACGATTTCCGGACGATTTTTCAAGCATTGGTAACACCCCATTTCGACTACGTCAACGCTATCCTGCATGGACTACCCAAGAACACTCTGAATCCCCTGCAACTAGCAATGAATGTTGCCGCCCGCACCCTGCACAGGGCCTCCAGAAGAGACCAGATAACCCCAAACCAAAAACACCTCCACTGGCTGCTGATACACTGCAGGCTCACCTTTAAAGTATTACTAATGACCTTCAAGGCCCTCAACAAACAATCCTCCACCTCCCTTATGGACCTTATCCTCCCCACCCTGCCAAACAGGTCCAGAAGAGCATTCGCAGCAAACACACTCGTAATCCCCACCGCAATAGCAAAATGCTCTCAAGCAGCAAAGAGCAGATCATTGTATTCTACGCACCTACACTCTGGAATGCCCTTCCAACCATCATCCGAGCTATAACTGACCTCGCCCAATTCAGAAAGGCAATAAAGCACCATCTGTTCTTCCAACACTACTACCAGTCCAGTGAAACATCACAACCCAGCATACCCTCCACCCACCACGACACCTCCAGCACGCCCAAGTCATACTGAAGCAATCACAGCCTGAAATACTGCTGCATAAACCTGTAAATAGTTATAAACTGTATAAAGTTAGCTAAAATGTAAATGTATGTAGTTCAGAATGTTCGTGGCCCCACAACCAGACCTGTGGCATACCTGTGTACAAACAACTCAGTTGTATATAGTTTCCCCTGTTAACCCGTTATAATATCTGTTCTCTGTAATGTGCACTGTGTGCTCCGCCGCTTTGCACAAGTTGTTGTTACTTGTAAACCGCGGTATAGAAACATTTTAAAATAAATAAATAAAGGAGTAGTCAGGGGAGAAAGTGTGGAAGGGAGTGAGGATCATTATATCATTGGCATAGAGCTGGTAACCGATCTTGAATTTCTGGATGATGTATCATAGAGGCCTGATGTAAATATTGAATAATAGGGAAAAGAGGGCGGATCCCTGAGGGACTCCTTGGGAAAGAGTGTAAGGCATTGAAGATTGGTTACTGAGCCTTACTGTTTGGGTTCGTTGGGACAGATAAGAGTGGAACCATTTGAGTGGCGCAACCTGTACACCAATAGCGCTGAGCTGGTTGAGTAGGACTTGGTGGGATACAGTGTCAAATGCAGCAAAGATGTCAAGGAATAGTATATGAAATCAGAGCGGGGTCTTTCAATTCCAATGATGAGAGTATTTAGTAGAGAGGTAAGTAAGGTTTCAGGACTATTGTAAGGGCGAAAGCCATGTTGCCTGTTGTCCAGTGGGGCAAATGTTCCTGGAGCTGAATTTGAACTGCTTTTTCAATAATTTTGGAGAGGTAGGGTATGCTGGCAATGGGTCTGTAGGAAGCAGGGGAGGAAGGCTCAAAGTTGGTTTTAAGTAAGGGTCTCACAGAGGCTTGCTTGAGAGCAGGTGGGAGATACGCTTGGGTGAGTGAAGTTTGAAGGAGTGTAGAGAAGAAAGCAACAGCAGCAGCCTGATTCAGAGCCGGGGAAGATAAGCCTGCTCTCACGCGGCATCTTACCTTTCCCCGCTCCTCTCTGACATCACTTCCAGCTTCCCTAACTGTATAAATTCAGACTCTTCAGGCATGCCCACACCTGGTGTGTTTACGCCTGAGGGCCTCACCAGAGAGCCCTTTGGTGTGGCCCCTTCGAACCCTATGCATGATGTATGACATTCTTACTTCGCATATGTAAAATGTATTCCCGTAAGGTAAATCTCTAGCTTATAAACTTACTTTCCACACTCTGTTGCAACATAGCACATTCTCAAGCACAAGTAATTTCTACATTAGTTTATGTGACTTACTGTATGCAATTCAGTTTCTATATTTCCTGGACTTGCCTTTAATTAGCATATATATAAGCTTAATACCACAATTGTTACTGATACTGATGTCAACCAAATTATTTTTGTAATTGTTTTAACTGCTCTCAATCAAACTGTTTTCCACAGCATGTAACTGCTCTCAATCAAACGGTCATTTACTCCTCTCAATTATATCAGAAACATACAGATGTTAGTCATGGATACCAGAGATCTGATAAAAATATTTCTCTTCTTATACCTTATATTTAGTTTAATACCTACTGAGAATGCCCTCACACTGGTCTCATCACAGATCTATAATATACCTATTATTCATAACCATGACAGACCCACTCCCACACTATATCAACATAGAATGTTCAGGACACATATACAACGTTATAACAGGCTTATTTACATTACATCACAACCAAAATCCTACTCCAAACTTACAGATAGCCCTAAACCTATTAAATTATTTCTTACCAACAAGATCTGTGCGAAATAAAATTCCAGTCATAGTTGACATGGTGAATGACAACCAGCCAGACATATGCTGCACCACAGAATCTTGGCTTTCAGAATCTGACACTGTCCTAACTAATCAGCTGAAAGTCCCTGGATATGACCTAATTCACTGTCCCCGAACCACCAGTCATGGTGCAGGCGTTCTCATATTAACAAAGCAGCATCTTAAAACATCACAACACCTAGCAAAAAGCACAGATGGATTAGATCTCCTCCAGATAGAAAACTCTATACACAGATCACCCACTACTAACCCAGATAGCCTTATCCCAATCCTTGAAATGGTATGCTCTAACTCCCTAAAGAAAGCCATAGTACTATTAGGTGACTTCAATCGCCTTTCATTACTTCAATCACACTCTGTGAATTTCATTAACACCTTGAACAATATGGGTCTTCAACAGATTGTAAACTCTTCAACACACTTGACCTAATATTCATTTCCAGTGAGATCACTCACCACTCCCTTTACCCCCCCATCCCCCACATACATCTCAAGTACCTTTGACTGACCACTATATAGTTCAATTTACAATGCCACACACACTACCCTCAACATTACCTAACATTAAAAATCGCTGGTCCAAAAGATTTAAATTATGTTGGGTAGAGCTGTTCACAGTTATGATTATCTCCAAAATGTTCAATGAATAACAATATCTTAATTTCTTTACGGAACAGATGGAGGTCATTAATAGCTCTCAGTTTATCCAGAAGAGCATTTCATAAGATTGGGGTGAAGTATGAAAATGCTCTATTGCTCGTTGATCGGTTTGTGTATTTGTATTGGGTGGGGACTTCAATATTATTTTGAGTACATACTCTTCTTGTTTGCTCAACAGGGGAGATATTTATGAGGGTGTTAAGATATGCTGGTGAAATGTTCTTCAGTTTTAAAAGTGGTCTTTCATACTTTATATTTTATTCGGCTTATAATAGGAACCCAGTGTAGCTCATATAATATAGGAGTGATATTTTGTGCCCTATTTGTCTTGTTTATCAAGCGGCCAGCAACATTTTGGGCTAACTGCAAGGGTTTCAGTGTCTGTTTGGGGAGGCCTTGTAAGATGATATTGGAGAAATCAAAATGTGGGAAGATCATGGCTTGTAAAACTGAACGAAAATCAAAGTTGGATATTAGTGGTCTAAGGTGTTGTAGGAGTCTTAGGGGTATGTTTACTAAACCTTTTTAACGTGCGCGCTGTGCAATTATCGCATGCTAAGGTACCTTAGCGCACGATAATGGCGCTTTACGGGGCACAAAGGTGCCTTAGCGCGCGCTAATGCACACAGCGGTGCAAACAAGCGTTGAAGGTGGGGAAAGTCTCCCGGAGGGCGGAGGAAGGCTCCCCAGGGGTGGAGAGAAGGGGTCAATGGGTGGAGAGTGGGAGGGGAGAGGCTCCCCGCACACTAACGATGTGAAATCCGAGGCCAAAACTAACGCCAGTGAAAACCTCGCGTTAGAGCTGATTTAAAGGGAAAAGAAACCATTTCTGTCAGCAATGTACAGCAAAACCAGGGAAACCTACAAAAAAGTGATAAGTGTGATACATGTGCACGGAACAAAAGTAGAAATAAACATTGAAAAGGACCCCAACAAAATATACAAAAAAAACATAACCAAGCTAGGCAATAGTAATAGTAATGGGAAACAGCAAAAAACACTCCCAAGAAAGCTCCAAAAAAAAGATGAATTTCGGAAGGATCTATGCTCCGTCCCCATACAAGGTAAATGATCCCACAGTGAAATAGCACTGATCAGGGTTTCCCTCTCCATTGGACAGGTTTCCTATGGCATGCACATGTTCCACAACAGCAGGGCGGGCATGTCTGAATGGTCAACTGGACAGATGCTGGGAAAGGGGATACAGAGGGCTGCAGGTGGCACATGCTGTGGTGCAGCTGGGGCACAGTGCGGACTAGGCAGATGCCTAGGTGGCACTTAGGAATGCTGAAACTGTACAGCAGCCAGACAGCAACTGATGAGGGCCCAACATGGGCACGAGAGTGTTTATCACAGTGTCACAGGGGATAGTACCCAGCAGGTACCTCCAAGGGCACAGAACATTGGAAGGCGGTGTTGGCGGGAAGCGTGGACGTCTATGCAGGCACCCCTACTCCAGAACACGCACCATAGGCAGCCGCCTACCCACACACTGGATGGCCTGAGACTGCACTCCACCAGCACCACCAGCAGAAGGGCATGTCAGCAGGGTGGCAGAGGGGCACTGGTGGTGGAGGGGGCAGTGGCAGCTGCCCATAGCAGACCATGGCCCAGCCCTGTGTAGGTGGGTGCCATGCACTGCAGCAGACAGGCCGCGTCTGATGAACAGTCATGGTATCCCCAGGGAATGTACTGTCTCTGTGGCAACACGGTGGTGCAGTGCACACAGCCAGTGTGTTCAGGAGCAGACGGTCACAGGTTCAAGTCCCAGCTGTGGTTCCTGCCAACCCAGCCCCCATTTTTTACCCACTACTAAAACGTGCTAATACAGACAGAACCTTTATTGCAGATGATGTAAACATGCCCAAAACACCTACATTTTACCCTACAGAGCACAGACACCATAAACAGGTGCATTACCTAGAGCAGAGTCTCCCAAATGCAGGTCTGGAGGGCCAAACACCATTCAGGTTCCATGCTGCCTCTAATAAAGATGCCTGTGCTGCATATCTATGCATCGCCCCCATGGTATGCAGATGTATCACATGATTACTTAAGATTACCGCGCGGTAACACGCTTAGTGGCACTTTGCCTGATAATGTGCGCAGCAGCGTGCGTTTTCGCGCGCTAATCCCGTTTTGCTACATTAGACTGAAACGCCCACTCCTTTTATGGCATCCTGCACACTACCGCCGCACGCACGTTAAGAAGGTTTAGTAAACATACCCCTTAGTTTATAGTAGACTGATTTGGTGAGGTTCTTTATATGGGTGAGCATACTGAGGATCTGATCAAGGGTCACCCCAAGGTATCTCACTTCCTGCTTTACTGAAAGCATATTTTGACATATGGGTTCTAAAAATTTCTCAAAGGAATACCTATGAAATGGACTTCCACACACTAATTATTTTTAAATATATATTAATTATTTTATGATAACAATTAACTTTGTGATGGAGGAACAAATTGAAAAAGTGTGCCTTTGTAAAGAGTTTGGTATCCATCGCATTATGCTGCAGCCCCTTACTACGTCCAGATCTGGATATAATTTGACAATCATCAAGGTCACTGCCTTGCAAATGTCAAGCGGAGGTTCTGAAATCTTTCGGCCTATGGTGTGGATGAGCCCGAGTGGAAGATGCCCGAAGCACCATTGGCATGGGTCGGTTCTGGAGGATATAGGCCAATTGATTGATCTGCTTGATCCAGCATGTGATCGTTGCCTTGGATGCCACCATGCATAAGACAAAAAGGGACATGTGCATAAGACAAAAAGGTGGTCGGATAGGTGAAAGGGATTGGTAACCTTGAGATAGTGACGCAGGACCCTATTGATGTCCAGAAGATGCAACACTGGCTATTGAACAGAACTTGCATGCCGCCAGAAGGCAGGGAGAGACACCAACTGATTGAGGTGAAAGTTGGAGAGGACCTTTGGAAGAAAGGCTGGAACAGTATGAATGGTGACCCCATCCGGCTCAATGGAAAGGAAGGGGTGCCGGCAGGAGAGGGCCTGGAGCTCTGAGACGTGATTGCCAACAGAAACACCGTCTTCAGAGTGAGATCTTTAAGTGATAAATCACAGAGAGGCTCGAAGGGAGTGCGCATGAGGGCACGGAGTACCAGTGGGTGGTCCCAGGCTGAATCCACCTAGCAAAAGGGCGTTCAAAGTGAGCGGATGCCCCTGAGAAACCAGGAGATGTCTGCATGAGATGTGAGGGAACGCTCTTGGGTAGGTCCCGAAAAGCAATTCAACGCAGCGACTTGCACCCTGAGAGAATTAAGTGCAAGTCCCCTATCTAACCCCTCTTGGAGGAAGGAAAGAATGGCTGGAACCTGCACCTTCCATGGGAAGATGGATTGGAGGCTGCACCAAGAGGAAAACAGATACCAAATCCAGGTGTAAACTCAAGAGGTCGAGGGCCACTGTGTCTTAAGCAATGTGGCAACCACCTGTGGGGAATAACCCTTGCACTCTAACCGGCACTGCTGAATAGCCGGACTATAAGTGAGTAAAGAGCAGGGTTGTCCAAAATGATGAGCCCCTGATGGAGAAGACCACATCTCGCACTGAGGGGCAGCAGTAGCTTATGAATCAGGTACAGTAGGTTAGCATATCAGGGGTGCCACGGCCAATCCGGTGCTACAAGGATTACTTGGCCAGGATGTGTCTCTATGCAGCGAAGCACTTGGCTGACTATTGGCCATGGAGGGAAAATATATAACAGGTGGCAGAGGGCCAAGGCTGAGTCAGGGCATCCAGGCTCTGCAACCATGATTCTTTTTGCTGGCTGAAGGAGGACATCGCTTTGGCACTGGCTGAGATAGCCATGAGGTCCAGAGTTGGCCGTCCTCACCGGTGCACTCTGGTTGTGAAGGCCCAAGGGAAGTTCCCACTCGCTGGGAGGAAGTCTGCTTGGATGTTGTCCACACCCACGATATGCTGCGCCAAGAGTGCTTGCAGGCAGCGCTCCACCCAAGAGAAGAGGAGAGCCATTTCCTGGGCTACTGCTGGACACTTGATTCTGCCCTGTCAGTTGAGATAAGCCATCGTCGTTGAATTGTTGGAGAGAATCCGCACCACACAATGTTGGAGCATAGCGTAAAAGGAGAGGAGAGGAGAGCTAACCGGACAGCTCAGGCTTTGAGACAATTGATTGTCTCGGTTGATTCGCAGGCTGACCAGGAACCCTGTGCTCTGCGACCTAGGCAATGTACTCTCCAGCCGGACATACTGGCATTGGTAGAGAGAGCAATTCACTTTGGGCGGCTATGGGCACGCCCTTCAACAGGTTCCTCTGGGACATCCGCCACGTGAGGCTTTGGAGAACTTCAGGGGGCAGGGGCAGCTGAGCTTGACTAGGGACTAGCGGGACAGCAGGGCGCTCAAGCCCAGGGTACCACCTCGAGAGTTGCTGCCATGGAGCTGCGGACCTGCAGATAGTCCCAGGCTGCCGGATCTACGCTGAAAGGCATGGAGCTGAGTGCAGAGCTTCCGACAGCAGTCATGCGTGATAAAGACATGGCCTGATTGACTACCCAGTCGAGCTGGCACAGAAATGTGACTGTGTGGGCCACCGTGGACTGTGCTTCCAGAAACAATTTGGCTCCAATGAGCCAATCATCCAGATAATGATGCACATAGATGCCCTGGCAACACAGCACCACTGCAACAATGACCATGACCTTGGAAAAGGTCTGCAGAGCTGTGGTGAGGCCAAAGGGCAGGGCTTGAAATTGATAACGCCTGCTGAGCGCCATGAAGCACAGGTACTGCTGCTGTTCTTTGCGATTTGGGATGTGGAAGTAGGGCTCTGTGAGATCCAGAATGGCGAGAAACTTCCTTTGGTGGATTGCCTAGATGACTAATCTGAATGTTTCCATGTGGAAGCATGGCACGTGAAGGCAACGATTGACCGCCTTGAGGTCCAAGATGGGGCGGAAGGAATCATCCTTCTTGGGAACTACAAAATAGATGGAATAGTGTCCCATGCCTTTTTCGGCCAGAGGCACTGGACAAATAGCCCTGAGTTGGAGTAAATGGCAAAGGGACAGGCACTCCACCTTCCTCTTGATGGATGAGCCACAGGGGGAGATCAGGAAGGTGTACAAGACGGGAGAAGTGAGGTCCAGAGCATAACCGTAGGACACTACTTTGAGCACCCACTTGTTCGATGCTATGTGGGTCCATTCATGGGAAAAGAGCCACAGGCGACCCCCAACCTATGGCACCCTGAAATGGACCCCGAGCCTGTCAATGGGCAGACTGTGAGGTCCCGAGGGTCCCGAGAATCAGGTGGTACAGGAGACATTATCTCTGTTGCGGCGGACGCCCCGAAAGGACTGGGCCTTGGAGCCAGACCTATTCGCGGAAGTCCCTGGTCATCCAAGCCTGTAGCGCCTGATGTCCCTGAACCATCCCTTATAGGCTGAAGATGAAGAGGGGACAGCCACAGGATGATGAGAGTTAGCCTTTAGACGATCCTCTGACAAGCCTGAGGGCTGACCTCACTCAGATTTTTGACAAGCTGCTCAATGTCCTCGCTGAAGAGCAGTTTTCCTTTAAAGGGAAGTTTTGTGAGTCAGGATTTGGATGCTGGGTTCACATTCCAATGTCAAAGCCAGAGTCAACGTCGTGCTACCATCTCGGCTGCCACTGAGTGAGTGGAAAGGCGGAAAAGGTCATAAAAGGCATCTACTATAAAGGCAGTGACTAATTCCAGGCAAGGTAAAACTGGAACATCCAGGAGGAGCTGAAGCCCCTGCAGCAAGGCTTGAGCTGCGAGTCCACCACAAACTGCTGCCTGCAAGGCAAGAGAGGCAGCTGAGAAGGAGGTCTTTAATAGATCCTCCACTTTCCAATCAATTTGGTCTCTAAATGCAGTGCCACCCTCTACCAGAATAGTAGTGTTCTTGGAGACTGCTGTCACAAGAGCATCGACCTTTGAAAAACACAGCCACTTTTCAAGGTCCTTCGGGGACCAGATGTAGATATGACTCAAGAGATGCACAAAGTGCAAGGATACATCTGGAGAATCCCATTCCAGTGTGAACATGTGCTGAAGCTTCGCGGGTAAGTGAAAAACTCTGGATGGCTTTTTGATACCCATGATGATGGGGTACACCTGAGGTTTAGCTGGGTCCGAAGGAGTCGGCAAATCGGAGAGGTGAAGCGCTTCTGAAATCTGAGTGATGAGGGCCAGGAGTTCCTTCTTATAGAAGAGCCAAATATCTTAGCCATCAATGCAAGTGTCCTCTTCCTCCTGCTGATCCTCCGGGGATGAAAGCTCACCTTCTTCTCTGTCAAAGACAAGGAAGATGTCCTCAGATGAGCATTCTCCATCCTCTCCAGCAAGGTTCATGTCCCCTGAGGGAGGGGAGGTACCCCAGAGCTAAGAGTCAGAAAGACTGTCAGGAGCTTCAGTGGAACTGAGCCTGGCATGCTTCCACTGAGATGATGGCATAAGCCTGGACCCCAGTGGAGATGATGGCGCAGGCATGGACTCTGGAAAGTGGCCTGAGCGCCATGTGTCCCAGACCTGAAGAAACAGAGACATGAATTGGTGGTCTGCATTGAAGGCATCCAGCTAAGAAGGAGTGAGATGGGAAGCAGGGCACTGGGGGAGTGAGGAGCTAGGCAGCGGTAAGGAGGAATGCTCAGGAAGAAGGAGAGGTGGAAGTGCCACCAAAGGCAAAACTGTTGGCGTAGCCAGTGCTAGAGGAACATTGAAGAAAGGCCCCCTGGAGCAGTCTCACAAGCAACAAACAAGTTTTGTTTAGGGTCTTGTGTTTCTTGCTTCAGGCCATACACCAGAGTAGGGAGGAAGGCATGGCAGCAGAGACAACCCCCCCCCCCCAAAAAAAATAAAGAATCCCTTGCCAGGAGAGAGGCAGCAAGAGGAATAAGTTTACTTTGCAGAAAAAAGGCAGCCTCGGAAAACAGACGCATTGCAGGAGAAGCCTGTTTTCCCCATAGAAAATGGCCACCACAGAAGAGAGCCAGCCGCAATGCAGGAGAAGCCTGTTTTCCCCCCAGAAAATGGCCGCTGCAGCAGACAGCTGAGCAAAGGAATTGTGTAGAACCTTGGGACAAGCAGTGAGTAGCGCCCTGAGGGCCCAAAGAGCAGTAATCACCACGGCCCTGAAAGCCAAGGAGCCCTGAGAAATTCAGCACCCGGAGGAAGCAGAGGCCATCCTGACAAGAAAGCAACGGGAGAGGATGGGGGAGGGGGGGGGGAGGGTGTGCGGCCTGTTAGGAAGCAGGGAAGAGCAATTAACTGCTCCAAATGAGGAAGTTGCTGCAGCCACTGAGAAATCAACAAGATAAGCAATCACAAGTTCTGTCCCCAAAGCAGGAGGCTTGTCCTTCAGTGGTTTATATTGCACTGCTTTGGTAGGCTTCTTTATTTTTTTTGGAAACTTTATGAAGCTGGAGATCTCACCCTTGAAATGAACAGAGATGAAGAGGAGAACAGGAAGACTGCATTGTACCTCATAAATAGGAGAAATTCCCCTCAGAGGTGGCCCTCTTGGCCAAGATCACTCCTACAATTTAAGTGACAACACCGCAGTGCATCAAAAAGAACACTATAAGGATTGCTCCACCAGAATTCTGAGATTCCCTGAGAATGAGAAAACACTGAAGCTCACCCCTAGGGGTAGGAAACTATATGCAAGGGGGCGGGGTCACAAAGCTTCTAGGATTTTCTCTGTCTCACCATCTGCTAGGTTGAACTGATCAAGCTGGATGTGTTGGTAGTAGAGTTTAGATTAAATGAGAAGTTGCTCAGAGAGTCTTTTAGTCCTATAGGAAGGAAAGGGTTTATGGAATATAAAGGTTGAAGATATTATCTAAAAATATGGGAGGGGGTTATATAAAAATATGATATTAATAGAAAAAATGATTAAAATGTAGATGTATGTGAAGAGGTTGATACTAAAAAGACCATTGATTTTAGAAGAGAAGAGATTTCTTATTTCAGAATTTTTTATTTGTAATTTCTTGAAATAAAGTCAAATGAAATTAGCACATAAGATAATGGGAAACGGGGAAAGTTAAAGGGAATCGACAGACATATGAAAATTAACTGTTCCTACAGTTCCTGTTGAGAGTGGGGCTTCAACAATGACAGAAGAGATTTTTGATAATAGTTTAAAAGAAAAATATATTTGTTTAAGATACTATGAAGTAGAAAAATGAAAATTCAGGAATTGTTGGCATTTATCCTCAATATATGCAAAAAATGCCTAATTTTGAGAACATATTTATTAGGAATATTTTTGGTCTAATTAGAAGAAGTTTCAAAAAATATGATTCGGAGTGAAGCCAATAATCACATATAAGTTTAAATGCAGCACACTGATTATTAAAAAGATGTAGAAGGATTTCAGAAAGAAATCGTAACAGTAAAGTAGTTACCAGAAAGGGCTGATGCTGCTCTTGCAGTGCTCCCTAGAATATGCAGAAGATATAGATCTCCTAGAACAGTGATGGCTAACCTTTTTGAGCCCGAGTGCCCAAACTGCCGCATAAAACCAAAGAATTTCCTCAAAGTGCCAGCACGTCAATTTGCATAAATATTTGCATAATGTTAACATACACTAACTTTTAGTAAACATGTCTCTTAATGAGTGTATGGATAAAGACAGACTAAAAGATTTCTACATTACTATAATCCAGTGCCAACCGCCAGGCACATTAGGAACTACTACAAACACTGCCCATTTAGAACCAATAGAAAACCAGCCGTATCATAACAGCACTACCAGGACTCACAAAGCACCACACCATACCTATCAAAAGGCAACACTGCAAATATTAAACCAATACATTTCAGACAATAACAATACATGACCTACTGGGGAAAGAGAACAAGTGGCAATGTCAAAAAGGAATTACATAAACAGAATACCTCAGCTCAGTTACACAGTTGCAATTGCTCCAGCCACTTTCTTCTGGTTTCTTCATGTTTTCTGCTAACTCTCCATCATCTGCTGTCCATTTGTCCTTTCTTCTCTCTTCTAGTTTTTTTTTTCCATTCTCTCTCTCTACATCCGCTTTAACATACTAATCTTTCTCCTTTTGCTCTTTCCTCATTCCTATTTCATCCACTCAAATTTTACCCCTCCATCCTCAATCCCCACTTACTCTCCCAATACCCGGCCAATTGTAGATTTTTATCCCTCCCACACAAAATATTTTTCCCCTCTCCATTTTACTCTCCCAGCCCCATCCCATTCTAATCCTCCCCCAACATCAGCTCCCTTCTAGTTCCAGCCTCACCCAGCATCCATTCCCTTCTAGTCCCTGCATCAGCCCATTTCCAGTCCTAGCAACCCCCCAACCCAATACCAGTCCTAGCCCCCCCCCCATCAACTCACTTCCAGCCCTAAACCCCCATCACCCCATTTCCAGACAGCCCCCATCAGCCCACAGCCCATTAGCAGTCCTACCCCCCAGCCCATTAGCAGTCCTACCCCCCGCCCGCCCGCCCGCCCGCCCATTAGCAGTCCTAACCCCCCCAGCCCATTAGCAGTCCTAACACCCCCCCTCCTGCCCATTAGCAGTCCTAACACCCCCCCCTCCTGCCCATTAGCAGTCCTAACCCCCCCCTCCTGCCCATTAGCAGTCCTAACCCCCCCTCCTCCTGCCCATTAGCAGTCCTAACCCCCCCTCCTGCCCATTAGCAGTCCTAACCCCCCCCGCCCGCCCGCCGCCCATTAGCAGTCCTATCCCCCCCAGCCCATTAGCAGTCCTTAACCCCCCCGCCCCGCCCATTAGCTGTCCTAACCCCCCCTCCTGCCCATTAGCAGTCCTAACACCCCCCCTCCTGCCCATTAGCAGTCCTAACCCCCCCTCCTGCCCATTAGCAGTCCTAACCCCCCTCCCTCCTGCCCATTAGCAGTCCTAACCCCCCCTCCTGCCCATTAGCAGTCCTAACCCCCCCCCCCCTCCTGCCCATTAGCAGTCCTAACCCCCCCTGCCCATTAGCAGTCCTAACCCCCCCCCTCCTGCCCATTAGCAGTCCTAACCCCCCCCCTCCTGCCCATTAGCAGTCCTAACACTCCCCCCCCTGCCCATTAGCAGTCCTAACCCCCCCTCCTGCCCATTAGCAGTCCTAACCCCCCCTGCCCATTAGCAGTCCTAACACACCCCCCCCTCCTGCCCATTAGCAGTCCTAACCACCCCCCCTCCTCCTGCCCATTAGCAGTCCTAACCCCCCCCCCTCCTGCCCATTAGCAGTCCTAACCTCCCCCCCCCTGCCCATTAGCAGTCCTAACCCCCCCCCTCCGGCCCATTTGCTGTCCAAACCCCCCCCTCCCCCTGCCCATTAGCAGCCCTAACCCCCCCCCCTGCCCATTAGCAGTCCTAACCCCCACCCCCCCCCGGCAAATTTTTAAAAAAAAAAAAGCAGGCTCTGGCTGCTGCCGCGGCAGATTGCAATGTCCCGCGGGGCCCCCTCCGCCCGCTAAGCCCCTCAGCAAGGGCTTTCAGATTCGCGAGGGAGAGCGTCTCCCTCGCGTCTCTGTTAAGCCCGCAGGGGCTAATGGGAAATTTCCCATCAGTCCCTCGCGTCTAAAGGGGCTGATGGGAAATTTCCCAATAGGCCCTGCGGGCTTAACAGAGACGCGAGGGAGACGCTCTCCCTCGCGAATCTGAAAGCTCTTGCAGAGGGGCTCAGCGGGCGGAGGGGGCCCCGCGGGACGCTGCATTCTGCCCTTGCCGCGTCCGCGGCAGCAGTCAGAGACAGCTTTTTCTTTTTTTTGCGGACCTATGGCCCGCGTGCCAGCTGCAAGGCCTTCGCGTGCCACAGCTGGCACGCGTGCCATAGGTTCGCCATCGCTGTCCTAGAAAATGCTACTGGAATCAACAGCTTTAAGCAAACTGCAGGATGATCGCAACACTGAATTAAGAAGAAAGATTGGAGACTGTCTTGAAATAAAGTCAAATAAAATTAGCACATTAGATAATGGGAAGCAGGGGAAGTTTAATTAAAGGTGCGGCCGTGTACTTTCTACTGCATGTTTTCATGTGATTTAGATTCGAGTATAGAATGTGAACATTGAAGCACTGGGATAACCCAGTTCACAGTACCAAAAAACCATATGTAGAAATGGAAAAAAATTGGAACCGTTGATCCTGATATGGTTGAAGTTCCAGTGGGAATAGAGAATATTGCGGTTGAAATTTGAGTTTAAGAAATACCTCCTTCAACTAAGAGTTCAATCTTTCACAAACCTCAGCTGAAAGCATATTTCGATAAATTAATTTTGTGATGGAGGAAGAAACTGAAAAAGTGACCTTCGTAAACATTTTGTGATCCATTGTATTATGATGATGCCTAATACTATATCCAGATCAGGATATAATTTACCAAACATCAAATAAAATAAGAGTTAGGATTAAAAGAAAAGTAGCTGAGAGTGTCTTTTTGTCGTCTAAAAAAGGAAAGGCTTTATGGAAAAAGAAAGCTGAAGATTATAACTAAAAATATGACTGGGGTAATTCATAGAAATAAATGATATTTATACAAAATTTGATTAAAATGTATATGTAAGTGACAAGGTTGATTCTAAAAACGCCATTGTTGCAAGAAGGGCAGAGTTTTCATATTTCATAAATTTTTATTTGTAATGTCTTGAAATAAAGTCAAAAGAAATTAGCACATTAGATAATGGGAAGCAGGGGAAGTTAAAGGAAATGGACAGACATGAAAATTACCTGCTCCTACAGCTGCTGTTGAGACTGGGACTTCTACAATGACAGAAGAGATTTTTGTTTATAGTTGAAATGAAATATATACTTCTTTAAGATACTATGCAGTAGAAAAGAGAAAATGCAGGTACTGTTGGCATTTATTGTCAAATATATGCAAATAATGCCTAATTTTGAGTATATATTTATTAGGAAATTTTTTGTCTACATAAAAGTTTCAGAAAATATGATTCGGAGTGAAGCCTAAAATCACATCTACATTTACAGGCAGCACACTGATTATTCTAAAGATGTAGAGGGATTTCAGAAAGAAATTGAAAGCGTAACATTCTTACCTGAAACGGTTGATGCTACACTTGCAGTGCTCCCTAGAAATGCAGAAAATATAGATCTCTTAGAAAATGCTACTAGAATCAACAGCTTTAAGCAAACTGCAGGATGATCGCAACACTGAATTAAGAAGAAAGATTAGAGACTGGATGGGAACGGGATTCCTGGCTTGAACTTTAGCTGTTGAGGTAGGGAGATGGGGGCGGCAAGTAGATACGAAAGGGAAATGTGCTATAGCTGGGCTTTTGAGGCCAGGGATTTGCTCTGCTCTTGTGTACCTACGAAGGTGTTAGCTAGGGAGGCATGTGTAGAGACTGGGAGTGCAAATGCAACCTGAACAATGCTCTCACATTCTTGCGAAGATTGAGGCCATTCACTGGTTGAGATGTAGAGGAGCGCAGAGTTGTTGGGCTGTAGTTTCTTCCTTCCCACAATCCCTTGTTGTAAAAGAGCAGACTTATAGCATTTGGGACTGACTATGATGCTGCAGTGAGTGAAAGGGGACGGCAGTGTTTGTGGTTCCAGAATTACAAAGAGGCTGTCAGTTCAAGAGATGGCTTGCTCGTGGAGTATGATTTTATAGGCCTTTATCACCCAGAGACTCAGATCTCCTGTAGTGGTAGAAGCTGACCTCTGGTGCATACCTTTTTTAGGTGCATGCATAGTGACTTGGTCTTCTGAGGGTTCAAACATGTTATTGGATTGCAGAGGATTTATGCTGGAGCTGAGTATGAAGATTTCAATACAAATGTTATATTATGATGTAGGTTTTTAATTAAAGGTGCGGCCGTGTACTTTCTACTGCATGTTTTCGTGTGATTTAGATTCGAGTATGGAATGTGAACATTGAAGCACTGGGATAACCCAGTTCACAGTACCAAAGAACCATTTGTAGAAATAGAAAATTCTTGGAACCGTTGATCCTGATATGGTTGAAGTTCCAGTGGGAATAGAGAATATTGCGGTTGAAATTTGAGTTTAAGAAATAACTCCTTCAACTAAGAGTTCAATCTTTCACAAACCTCAGCTGAAAGCATATTTCGATAAATGGTTTTGAAACTATTCTTTATGGAAAGCGTATGAGGTGGACTTCCGTACACTGATTAAATTTAAATAAATATTCATTGTTTTATGACATCAATTAATTTTGTGATGAGGAAGAAAATGAAAAATTGACCTTCGTAAACATTTTGGGATCCATCGTATCATGATGTTGCCTATTACTACATCCAGATCTCGATATAATTTGCAAATCGTCAAATAAAAGTAGAGCTTAGATTAAAGAAAAACAGATGAGAACGCCTTTTTGTCCTCTAGACAAGGAAAGGGTTTATGGAATATGTAAGCTGAAGATTATAACTAAAAATACAAGTGGGGTAATTTATAGAAATATATGATATTCATGCAAAATTTGATTAAAACATATATGTATCTGACAAGGTTGATTCTAAAAATGCCATTGTTGTTAAAACCTATGAGGTGGACGTCCATACACTGATTAAATTTAAATATATATTAATGACATCAATATATATTAATGACATCAATTAATTTTGTGATGGAGGAAGAAACTAAAAAAGTGACTTTCGTAAACATTTTGTGATCCATTGTATTATGATGATGCCTATTACTACATCCAGATCAGGATATAATTTGCCAAACGTCAAATAAAATGAGAGTTAGGATTAAAAGAAAAGTAGCTGAGAGTGTCTTTTTGTCGTCTAAAAAAGGAAGGCTTTATGGAATAAGAATGTTGAAGATTATAACTAAAGGTATGAGTGGGGTAATTCATAGAAATAAATGATATTTATACAAAATTTGATTGAAATGTATATGTATGTGACAAGACTGATTCTAAAAAGGCCGTTGTTGCTAGAAGGGCAGAGTTTTAATATTTCAAAAATTTTTATTTGTAATGTCTTGAAATAAAGTCAAATGAAATTAGCACATTAGATGGGAATCAGGGGAAGTTAAAGGAAATGGACAGAGATATGAAAATTACCTGTTCCTACAGTTGCTGTTGACAGTGGGAATTCTACAATGATAGAAGAGATTTTTGTTAATAGTTGAAATGAAAAATATACTTGTTTAAGATACTATGCAGTAGAAAAGAGAAAATGCAGGTACTGTTGGCATTTATTGTCAAATATATGCAAATAATGCCTAATTTTGAGTATATATTTATTAGGAAATTTTTTGTCTACATAAAAGTCTCAGAAAATATGATTCGGAGAGAAGCCTAAAATCACATCTACATTTACAGTCAGCACACTGATTATTCTAAAGATGTAGAGGGATTTCAGAAAGAAATTGTAAGCGTAACATTCCTACCTGAAACGGGTGATGCTACACTTGCAGTGCTCCCTAGAAATGCAGAAAATATAGATCTCTTAGAAAATGCTACTAGAATCAACAGCTTTAAGCAAACTGCAGGATGATCGCAACATTGAATTAAGAAGAAAGATTAGAGACTGGATGGGAACGGGATTCCTGGCTTGAACTTTAGCTGTTGGGGTAGGGAGATGGGGGCGGCAAGTAGATGCGAAAGGGAAATGTGCTATAGCTGGGCTTTGGAGGCCAGGGATTTGCTCTGCTCTTGTGTACCTGGTGTACTGGTGTTTGGTGCGGAGAGTGGGAAGGGGGGAGGTTGTTCATTATTTGGATGATTTTTTTCTTTGTGGGTGAAGCAGAGTCCTTAGGGTGTTGCGAGCTGTTAGCTGGTTTGGTAGTCTGGCTTGTGAGTTAGGGGTGCCGTTGGCTGAGAGTAAAACGGTAGGCCCGATGACGCGGTTGACCTTTTTAGGTGTGGAATTAGATTCGTAAAGTTTGGAGGCCCGATTGCCCTCAGATAAGGTAGAGAAATTGAGGGTGCTGGTGGCTAATGCCTTGGCCTCTTCCAAGTTGACTTTGCGGGAGCTGCAGGCCCTAATAGGTTCCCTGAACTTTGCTTGTAAGGTCATTCCCATGGGCAGGGTCTTCCTTCGGCGCTTGTCGGCTGCGACGGCGGGGGCTCGGAAGCCTCACCATCGTATCCGAGTGTCAAGGGTTATGTGAGACGATTTGAGGATTTGGGAGCTCTTTTTGAGCGACTTTAATGGCACTTCGGTGTTGCGGGATGCAGAGATCTCCAGTGAGGATTTGCAGCTGTATTCGGATGCGGCGGGTGGGGTTGGTCTGGGCATATATTTCGGCGGTGCTTGGTGTGCTGAGCAGTGGCCGATGGAATGGGAGGATGCAGGGCTTCTGAGAAATATTACCTTTCTTGAATTGTTTCCCATCTTAGTGGTGCTTGCGTTATGGCCGGAGCGATTGGCCAACCGTAGGGTGGTGTGGTGGTGTGATAACGAGGCGGTGATTGCCGTCGTGAATCGTTATACTCCACGCTGCAGTACGGTCGAGGCCTTGATGCGCCAAGTCGTTCTCGCCTGTTTGCGTTTGAACGTGGACTTAAAGGCCCGCCATATTCCTGGTCGTACTAATGCAATCGCTGATGCTCTTTCTCGTTTGCAGTGGGAGCGGTTTCGGCAGTTGGCGCCGGAGGCGGACGAGGAAGGGTTCGGGGTCCCTTGGAACTTGTGGAGCTGTGGCCTTCCGCGATGAAGAACCTGTTAAAGAATTCAGTAGCTGAGTGCACGTGGGATTCTTATCAGCGGGGCAGCGCGCGAGTGTGGGAGTATCTGCATGGTGAGGGGTGTGTTGGCAGCGTGGTGTCTGAGTATGTGCTGGGGAGCTATGTTGGGTGGGCAAAGGAGAGGGGGTTGCCGAGATCGGTTGTCCGGGGCCATCTGGCGGGGTTTGAATTCTTTGCCCTGGCGGTGGGTTGGCCGGGCGTAGGGCGGGGGCGATTGACCCGGCGTTTACTGCAAGGGTGGGAGCGGGCGCTGCCGTTGCGGCGTGATCGTAGGCTCCCGATTACCCATGACTTGTTACAGCGCTTGTGTTACGTGTTGTCGGAGGTGGCATCGTCGCCTTACGAGGGTGTTTTATTTCGAGCAGTGTTTTGTTTAGCGTTTTTTGGGGCCTTTCGGGTCGGCGAGTTGGCGGCGGATTCGGTGAAGGTGGGTTTAGGTAATTGTTTGCGGTTGCAGCATGTGTGGAGGGAGCCGGGCCGTGTTCGTGTACTTTTAGCCAAGTCCAAAACGGATCAACAGGGTAAAGGTTTGTGGGTGGTGCTGGGGAGTATCGGGGGACTCACTTGCCGGGTAGCGGCCCTTGAAGACTACTTGCGTGTACGCCCGGGCAGTGGTGAAGCGTTGTTCGTGCATAAGGACTCTTCGTATGTGACCAGGTATCAAGTGACGGCTGTTTTACGCCTGGCTCTACGTAGGATCGACGAGGATCCAGCGTTGTTTTCGGCTCACTCTTTTCGCATCGGAGCTGCCACTAGTGCAGCTGCGGCGGGTATGTCGGGGGATCAGATCCAGGGTATTGGCCGCTGGCGATCTAAGGCCTTTCATGGTTATGTGCGGCTGTGAGGAGCCCTATTAGGGTTGGGGGGGGGGGTTACTAATGCTGTTATTTTCTCTTCCAGGTGGGGGTCTGATGGAGAGGGGCTGTTGGATGCTGGGACACTCCTTTGTCTTTTGGGCTGGTCAGAGAGCGGCAGTGCGGCATATCGGGATTAATCTTGGGCTCGACCCAGCTGAGGTGGCGCTTTCATGGCTGGGCGAGCGGGGGCTGAGGTGGGCTCAACTGCTGCCCTTGCTTCGTCATCATCTGCGGGTTCGAGGATGACCAGCGGTCGTGTTGGTCCATCTTGGAGGCAACGATTTGTCGGAGTGGTCTTGCAAGCAGCTTATAAGAGCGGCGAAGGAGGACTTTTCGACTTTGCTTCCTTTGCTGGACAGAGTCATCTTGATTTGGTCGGACATTATCCCGTGTCCGGCGTCATGGGGCCAGAGGAGATGGTCCCGTGGGCTGACCAAGATAAATCGTCAAATTGGGAGATGGGTCAGTGAAAGAGGGGGGTATCAGGTGCAGCATGTGTGGGTTGATGTAGCCTGTACGGGGTTGTATAGGGCGGATGGTGTTCATCTTTCGCCAGTGGGGATGGACTTGCTTTTGAATGACTGGCAGGAGGTGTTGGAGCGAGTTGTTCAGGGTGGCCGCACTGGTCGCAGCTTGGGGTAATTGGGGGGGGGGGGGCAGCACAGCTAAAGTTTCGCGGTGCCGGTGGCGGGATCCCGGAGGTTTCCGGGGTCCGGAGCCTTAGGCGACTCGGGACGGAGGCGGGGTGCCCTCGACCCGGACTACCCCTGGAAGACTTTTGCTAGTAATATGGCGAAGTCGGATAGGGGTGGTCGGAATGTTGCCGGTGGTCGGACCATGGTTGCAGCGGAGGCGAGGTCGCTTTGCTAGTAGCATGGCTGGTGACGCATCGCTCCGCTGGGGGGGGTGTGGGTTGTGAGATCATTGTTCCTGTTATGGTTTTGTTGTTATGGGAAATAAAGCTGCGACCAGTTGTTACCATACTTGGCTGTCAGAGTAATTTGTGGGGAAAAGAAAGAGAAATGTGTCTGGAAAATGGGGCAAGGGGGTGGGGGAGAGGTGGGGGGGGAAGCAAGGTACAATTTAAGGGTGAGCGCCGGGTCTTTCTACCCGGTTAAAATAAAGGCGCGGGCAGGGTCCCGGCGCCTGCTCGTAACCGGGTGCTTTGCCCGGCGCGGGACCCTGCTCGTGCACTGGGTGGAGGGGGTTGAAATCGGGGCCGTGCAGGGCCGTGCACGCGGTGCATTCTTTAAATTGATTGGCTCCGCTCGTGGAGTGGGACGAGCGGAGCCAATCAGGGTGCAGACAGCCATGTGCTCTGGCGTGCTGGAGACGCTTCAGAGCACAGGCTGTTTGGTGGGAGGCACGGCAGCCCACCCGCCCACCCAGCCTTCGCGGTTGCGGGGCTGGTGTAGGGGTGTCGCAGCTGGGGGAGGGTGAGGTGGGATCGCGGAGGTTTCCGGGGTCCGGAGCCTTAGGCGACTCAGGACGGGGGCGGGGTGCCCTCGACCCGGACTACCTCTGGAAGACTTTTGCTAGTAATATGGCGAAGTCGGATAGGGGTGGTCGGAATGTTGCCGGTGGTCGGACCATGGTTGCAGCGGAGGCGAGGTCGCTTTGCTAGTAGCATTGCTGGTGATGCATCGCTCCGCTATGGGGCGGGGTTGTGAGATCATTGTTCCTGTTATGGTTTTGTTGTTATGGGAAATAAAGCTGCGACCAGTTGTTACCATACTTGGCTGTCAGAGTAATTTGTGGGGAAAAGAAAGAGAAATGCGGCTGGAAGATGGGGCAAAGGGGTGGGGGGAAGCAAGGTACAATGTAAGGGTGAGCGCCGGGTCTTGCTACCCGGTTACTGCAGGATGATCGCAACACTGAATTAAGAAGAAAGATCAGAGACTGGATGGGAACGGGATTCCTGGCTTGAACTTTAGCTGTTGGGGTAGGGAGATGTGGGCGGCAAGTAGATATGAAAGGGAAATGTGCTATAGCTGGGCTTTTGAGGCCAGGGATTTGCTCTGCTCTTGTGTACCTACGAAGGTGTTAGCTAGGGAGGCATGTGTAGAGACTGGGAGTGCAAATGCAACCTGAACAATGCTCCCACATTCTTGCGAAGATTGAGGCCATTCACTGGTTGAGATGTAGAGGAGCGCAGAGTTGTTGGGCTGTAGTTTCTTCCTTCCCACAATCCCTTGTTGTAAAAGAGCAGACTTATAGCATTTGCGACTGACTATGATGCTACAGTGAGTATCCAAGATGGCAGAGGCGTAAGACGCCGAATTGGGTGCTTGACCCGCTCCTGCATTTTGCCTTCCGATGGGCAAGAAAAGGAAACAACGCTCTCAAAACCCCCCTGAGGCTTCGACCCCGTCAGATAGGCTGGTGCAGTCTTCGATTGCAGTGTTTTGCACCCCTTCGGTGAGCATGTCTTCGGCCGATCCTCTGAATGGGTCAGATGGATCCTCTGAATGGGTCTAATCTTTGCACATGAAAATACTACAGACACTTTCTCTGACCAAGACATTCCCCAAACGATATCCAAATGTGACTAATGTATTTGAATTTTCTGTAAATAGTTAGTTAGCCTATATAGTTTACCTTTTTAATCCCAAGTTCAAAAACCCTGTTACTTGTAAAATGCATTACAGTTCTCTGTATGTATATGTTTGTTCCATGTAAACCGCGCTGATGACAATAGTGCGGTATATAAGAGATGTTAAATAAATAAATAAATAAATAGAGGATCTGAGCGAGGGGGTGGAATTAAGCCCCGCACAAGCGCCGCCGGTTCAGCCTGGAAGCCGCCTATGGGAGGGGCAGCTTGGTGATTTACCTCTATTCCAGGAGGTCATCTCAGCTACCGGGGGTTCCCCTGTGAGGAGTGAGCCGACGGTGTCAGCTACTGGAGTGGCTTCGGGGGGTCGGGCAGACTCTCCTCCCTCCAGCGGCAAGGGTGAACAGAAACAGCTTTCTCCCGATTTGTCTGGCTTATCGGCTACATGGCTGCCGGGTAGAGTGGAGAAACCGGCGCTGGTAACGTTGGACAGCTTATGGGAAGCTATCTCCGACCTGCAGCAATCTCTACTACCAATTCTTAGTTCTTTTTCTCAAGAGTTTTCCGCTCTTAAAACCCAGTGTTCCTCTACAGACTCAGAGGTAAAGACTCATTCAGCAAGACTTTCGTCTTTGGAGGCTAAGGTGGAGAACCAGGAGAGTCTTAGTGCTGTTAATGAGCAGGATAGATTGATTCAAGCCAGGAAGATTGAATATTTGGACAATCAATTACATAGGAATAATCTTAGGTTTCTGAACTTTCCTCGCTCTCCTTTGATAGCACCTATGTACCTGGTTCGCAAGTTCTTTGTGGAAATTCTTCAACTCCCAGCTGATTCGTTGCCACCAGTGGTGAGGGTTCAATATGTCTCAATTTCTTCATCAGAGTCTGGGGCCCAGCGGACGCCGGTTGCGGACTCTGGATCACCGCAGATGGATTTATCAGAATTTCTGGAAAGCTCACTGGTTAATTTTGCTTTTGAGTCCGATCGGAATTCTGTACTTCGTATATTTTTTCGTAGGATTTCTGCTTCTCAGTTTATGGGTTCAAAAATATTAATTTTCCCTGATTTGGCTAGGGATACACAGAAAAGGCGGAAGTCTTTTCTGGCTTTACGCCAGAGAACGGAAGCCTTGGGCGCGCAGTTTAAGTTAAGATATCCCTATAAATGTGTGGTGTATTTTCAAACTAAACAGTATATTTTCTTTGAATCCAAACAACTGTTGCAATTTCTTAGTAGTAGGGAAGAGGGAGGGGGTGGTGTAATTCCCGTACCGGCTGCCGTGTGAAGTTATCATTTGCTCCTATGATTTCTGTATTTGTGGTATTGGTTATTCCAATTTTTTAGTTATTTCTTGTTTCTTGGATCCATATTGGGGGGCAACGTATTGTGGTCTATTCCAGTTATGATTATTTCTTTCTCCTAATATAGGTTTGCTGTTTGTTTTATGTTTGTATTTCGGATTCTCATTCAGATGTGTATGCTCTGGATTGTATTGGAAAAGTTGATAAATAAAAAATTATAAAAAAAAAAAATAAATGATGCTACAGTGTGTGTAAGGGGACGGCAGTGTTTGTGGTTCCAGAATTAAAAAGAGGCTGCCAGTTCAAGAGATGGTTGCTCGTGGAGTATGATTTTATAGGCCTTTATCACCTTGAGACTCAGATCTCCTGTAGGGGTAGAAGCTGACCTCTGGTGCATACCTTTTTTAGGTGCATGCATAGTGACTTGGTCTTCTGAGGGTTCAAACATGTTATTGGATTGCAGAGGATGTATGCTGGAGCTGAGTATGAAGATTTCAATACAAATGTTATATTATGATGTAGGTTTTTAATTAAAGGTGCGGCTGTGTACTTTCTACTGCATGTTTTCATGTGATTTAGATTCGAGTATGGAATGTGAACATTAAAGCACTGGGATAATCCAGTTCACAGTACCAAAGAACCATATGTAGAAATGGAAAATACTTGGAACCGTTGATCCTGATATGGTTGAAGTTCCAGTGGGAATAGAGAATATTGTGGTTGAAATTTGAGTTTAAGAAATAACTCCTTCAACTAAGAGTACAATATTTCAAAAACCTCAGCTGAAAGCATATTTCGATAAATGGTTTTGAAACTATTCTCTATGGAAAGCGTATGAGGTGGACTTCCGTACACTGATTAAATGTAAATAAATATTCATTGTTTTATGACATCAATTAATTTTGTGATGAGGAAGAAAATGAAAAATTGACCTTCGTAAACATTTTGGGATCCATCGTATCATGATGTTGCCTATTACTACATCCAGATCTCGATATAATTTGCAAATCGTCGAGGAACCACGTGATGCGTGAGTGAGCAGGACGTGGGTCTGCTTGCTCCGGGGCCATTCTGGGCAAATCTGCTTATAAATTGTACATAAACCGCCCCAACAGCGAACTGAGATACCCAGAGACTGCGGGTCGCCTTGAGGTATGAAACGGAGCTCCCGAACGGAAGGCGCGATGGCGGCAGCCCCAAAAAAAGACAAAGATCGAATGGCCAAATCTGGGGCCTGTGCGACCACGCTGGCGCCGCCATCTTCCCCAGGCGCGGATAGTATTGAATCTGGCGCGGAGGATCTGGCTAAAGAAGTGGCACGCTTGTTGGAGCCGAAATTTGATTTGGTTCTACAGAAACTTGCAAATCTGGCTGATACTCTGGCGGATATGGGCAAGAGAGTGGACGAGCTAGAGCACCGCGTTTCGGCGATCGAGGATGAGGAGGGGAGGTGTGAGCGGGAACGGACGGCGCACGGCAAACAGCTGGAGGCCCTACAAGCCAAGGTTGATGACTTGGAGAATCGCTCTCGCAGGAACAATCTCCGTGTGGTAGGAATTCCGGAATCCTACAAGGAAAGCGAGCTTGTGCAGTTTCTGGGAGATTGGCTGCCGAAAACCTTGGGCCTTACTGCACTAGTGGGAGCAATGGATATTGAGAGAGCACATCGCCTTGGGCCACGGAGAGAGGAACAGCAGCGACCACGTGTAGTCATCATGCGCCTCCTTAACTTTCAACATAAGGTACAAGTTTTGCAAGCGTTTCGCCGTCAGAGGGATTTGCAATTGGACAACAGTAAAATCCTGATATTTCAGGATTACTCAATTTTAGTGGCACAAAAGAGGAAGGAATTCACTCCACTTTGTGATGTCTTGTTTAAGAGACATGTGCGATTTACTCTGGCTTTTCCGGCGATACTTCGCGTTACGCATCAGGGGAAGAATTTGGCGTTTGATTCAATATCCGCTGCGAAACGCTTTGTGGAGAGTCTGCCGGTGAATTCGACCACGGAGGCTGCATTGACCTGACCAGCCGGTGCTGCACCCAATTGGATGGGGAGAGCTGGACTTGACAGCACTACCGTAGTGCAGTGTGTTTGGCGGATCTACTGCATGCGCGAGGACTCCGGACTAGAGTACTGCTGTCTCTTTGATGTGCTACTCTGATGTGCTACTTTAGTTTGAATGTGATTTGTCTTAGTCTCAAGCTCTATTAGTTTGCATTCCATTGTTGTTGCTATTTATTGGCTTGTTAATGCATTCTGTGGGGATGGGCGGGGTATGTTTTTGCCAGTTTTTACCAATTTTGCCTGGAGCCCGGGATGGCCCTGTTGCATTTGCTGGTTCTACCTCAGCGGTTATAGCTGAGGCATTGAGTGTGGGATTTTACCACGAAGGGATGGGGAGAGTTCAGGCTGGGAGGGGGAGTGGGGGGAGGGGGGAGGGGTGGGGGGGGACGGGGTAGGGAATGTTGCTTGGTTAGGATGGAGAGAGTATGCTGACTGTATGTAATGCAAGAGAAGAGGGGTATTCTCAGACATGTTGGATACTGCAGACCCTGTGCAAACGAGGGACCTCATGAGCGAGGAAGCCTGATAATACCGTCTCCTCCTGGGTTGAGGCTGGGCGACCCGGGGTTTGTGATAATGTGGGGGGAAGACCGAGATGGATATTCTGTACGAGCTGTGAGTGAATGAGAGGTGTACTAAAGTTGGTTTCCTGGAATGTGGGAGGGGTCACGACTCCAGTTAAAAGGACGAAGATCTTGCAGGCTTTAAAGAGGGGGCAAGCGCAACTTGCGTTATTGCAGGAAACACATCTGAGTGCTGCGGAGCACGCCAAGCTCAAAGCAGACTGGGTAGGACAGGTCTTTGCGGCTCCTGCTGACAGTCGGAAGCGTGGAGTGGCAATACCGGTGAAAAAGGGTCTCCTGGTTGAGGTTCTCCGAGAGGATGCAGATCCGCAGGGTAGGTTTTTCTTTTTACATGCAAAAATACAAGGGGAGGAGTTGTTTATAGGGAATATATATGCCCCTAACAACTACGATCACCAATTTTTTCAGACTGTTTTGAATAAGATACTGGGGGCGCCGAAGGTGCCGCTGATATTGGCGGGTGATTTCAACTGCCCCCACGATCCGGTACTGGATAAGTCTCGAGCGGGGGGACCTAGTGGGACATGGACCCATAGTAAAGGAGTGGGCTATCTTTGCCATATGGGGGGCTTGGTTGACTCATGGAGGACCCTGCATGGGGTGGAACGAGACTACACACATTTGTCGAGAGTGCACCAGTCCTGGTCTAGGATAGATTACATCTTAATTTCAAGAGAGAGTTTAGATAAGGTGGCTGCGGTGGAGATTGAGCCCTTGGTCATTTCTGATCATGCTAAGGTGGCCCTGGAGTGGCCTTGCGGTCCTCTGGAGGCTACAAATGGTCTTTCCCGGGCCATCTATGGAAGAGGGAGGATTTTCGGATCTATTTGGTCCAACGATGGGAGGAATATTTGGTGATGAACGATACAGGGGATGTGACAGTGGCCACACTTTGGGAGGCGGAGAAAGCAGTGCTGCGAGGGCACATCATCGCCTACGTAGCTAGGGAGAGGAAGCAGCATAATGGTAGGCTACTCGAATTGGCTGCTAAGCTGCAAGAAGCTAAACGACAGTCGCTGAGGTCACCGAATAGACTCCCAGAATATCTAGAGATACAGAAAGATTTAAATGAGGTGTTGCAAGAAAGGGCGACTCACTCACTGGAGTACTATAAACATCAGCTCTTTCGGTATGGGGAACGAACGGGGAGGTTGCTTGCGCGGTTGGTGAAACCGCATGGCGGTATTCAGAGGGTGGCACGGGTTAGGGATCAGAATGGACAAAGCCATACGGAGCTTACTAGGATTGTACAAGTGTTCAGCCAATATTACCAAGAGCTCTACTCGCCCGATGTGGAGGATAGGGAGCGGGAACGGGAGTTTTTAGATGGTGTCTCCTTACCATGTTTGACGCCTGAGGATTTACATGAGATTAATGCGGATATCACGGTGGCGGAAATACAGGCAGTGATTAAGAAGGGGAAGGTGCACAAAGCGCCGGGACCTGATGGGTATGGCTCCGAATTCTTTAAGATGTTGCTGACCCAGGTTACGCCCACGTTAGCAGCTCTGTATCAAGAGGTCAGAGAATCGGGCCTATTTCCTAGAGATATGCGGACGGCGGCAATCTCTATCATCCCAAAACCGGGCCGGGATCCGGAAGATGACGCATCTTACCGACCCATTTCACTAATCAACTATGACATGAAGGTGGTGGCCTCGGTTTTAGCGGCTAGGGTGCAGAAACTCCTACCCCGCTTGGTGGGGGATCACCAATCGGGATTTGTAAAGGGCAGGGGCGCATTTCCCAACATCAGCAAGGTGCTATTGGGCATGGAAAAATGTCTGTCGCAGGAGACACCCTTGATCCTAGTGAGCCTAGATGCTGAGAAGGCCTTCGACCGTGTGTCTTGGGCCTATATGTTTGAGGTATTGCAGAGATTTGGTTTTGCTGGAGCCTTCATGGATTGGGTGAGAGCACTTTACACGCAACCACTTGCATGTGTGGCAAGTGGGGGGACTTGCTCCCCGACATTTGAGCTGCGAAGGGGAACGAGACAGGGCTGCCCCCTGTCGCCTTTACTTTTTGTTCTGCAGTTAGAACCCCTCCTGCTTGCGCTTCTTCGAGCGCAGGAGATTCGGGGCGTTGAATGGCCGAATGGTGGCATTAAAGTGAGCGCATTCGCTGATGATATGCTGCTGTGTCTGTGTAATGCGCAGAATTCTTTGGAAGAGGCTTTAGGGATTATAGGCAATTTTGGCACCTTCTCGGGACTCCGTGTTAATGTGAGTAAATCCATGACTTTAGATGTCGGCGGCAGGGCGCGTCGACTCTGGCGCGGCCCGTTCCCTTTGATGTGGGCGCAGGGAGAGTTTCGCTACTTGAGCATACAGATTCCGGATCATTTGTCCAGGCTTTACTCTGCCAATGTGGGACCGATGCTTGCTAAAACGGCGGCAACCCTCCAAAAGTGGAGGGATTTACCGCTCTCGCTGATGGGGCGAGTGGCCTTGTTCCAGATGATGGAGGCGCCGCGATGGATGTACTTGTTGAGGCATTTGCCTATCTGGCTGCTTCGTAGAGATGTTCGGATGTTGCATAGGCACATTGTACGGTTTTTGTGGAAGGGGAAGAAGTCGCGGATTTCGCTAGCTGTGCTGATGGGTGCTAAAGCGGAGGGGGGAGTGGGCCTCTTTTCCGTGCGGGATTATAACTTTCTGTGTTTGCTCCGACCTTTGCGGGATTTGTTTCTAGGAACATGGGAGGTACTCCCGCCGCACCTGATCACTTGGATGTCAACTCCAACTAGTGAGGCTTACCTATTGCATTGTAGGAGTAAGGTTCTCCCAATCCTTTGGAGGCAGTCGGTCTATTTGGGGGCGCTCCGACAGGCGTGGAGATATTTGTGTCAGAAGAAGAGATTTTCCTGGGATGTTAAGGATTGCCTTCCACTGCGAGACAACCCAGATTTTACGCCGGGGAGGCAAGGGGGGCTGCCAGTGAGCTGGGCGGCCTCCAGTCTAGGGTGCCTTGGACAGTTGCGTATGCAGTCCCATGGGGAGTTGGACGCCTTTCAATCCTTAATTAGCCGATATCGGCTTGCGCCTTCTACCTTTTATTTCTACTTGCAGGCGCGGCACTATATTCTTACGCTGCAGAAGACATCTGCCCTCTGGAAAGGGGATTGTGGGCTTTGGGATTTCATATCTGGCATTGACCAGGTTTTGTCTTTGAGAACTCTACGAGAAGAGTGGTATCCTGGGGGGGACTTGGGCCCGTTAGAGTCACTGGTCTGTAAATGGAATCATGAGGGGAATGCACAGGTAACTGTGTTCGATTTGCAGGAAGCTTTCAGGAAGATTCGTGATCTTTCAGAATCTATGCGACTTCAAGAAATCCAGTATAAATTGTTGTGGAGAGCATATGTGCCCAACGTGTGGGCGGCTCGGATGGGACTACTCTCGACAGATGTGTGCCAACTCTGTGGGTTAGAGCGGGGGACATTGCTACATCACTTTTGGGAATGTAAGCATATACAGTATTTTTGGAGGGGCGTGAAAACGTCGCTATGGACTTGGAGACCCGGTCCTGGAGAGTTAACTCCGGAGTGGTGCTTGCTTGGCGTGCTCCGCGTTGCTGGGGAGCGAGGAGGGAGGTGTGTGATTGACCCACAAGCTGCTAAATTATATGATCAGGGCTTTCTTATAGCGAAGCAGTGTATTCTTCGGCACTGGATAGAAGATAAACCCCCCCGGATAGAGGAATGGTTCCGCGGTCTGCTTATCTTAAGAGGCCATGAATTTCGTACAGCCCAATTGTTGGGAGGCCAGAGATATGCAGAATGCGAGAAACTTTGGCAAGGAGTGCCTGGGAATGTTTAGCGGAAGCCTTCTGCAGTGGTGATGGGGGGGCGACTGGATACCTAGGTCTGAGAGATGGCGGGCATGTCTGAGTGATTTAGTTGGGGGGTGCGGGATGGGGGGGGGGGAACTGGGAGAGTGGATGTGGGACGCGGGAGGGTGGGGGGGGGAGGTTGAGTTTGGGATTGTGAGCTTAGGATTTGGGGTTTGGATTTTGCTGTGGTTCTATGGAGGAGGGTGGGGCAGGGATGTTGTTGGATGTTGTGGGACACGGAGTTTTTTCGTCTCTCATCACATCTCTTCTTTGCTGCTTCTTCTTTGCTTGATTCTTATTCTTCTTTTCTTCCCTTGGGGATTGTAATGTTTGTTCTCTGGTTATCACTGTTTAGCATTTATGGAGTGCTGGCCCAAGCTCTTCGAGTGTTTGTTTGTTTGCAACTTACAGTGTATGAGACATACTGTTTTTGTTTATTCCTGTGTATAACTCAATAAAAAACGATTTGAAATAATTTGCAAATCGTCAAATAAAAGTAGAGCTTAGATTAAAAGAAAAACAGATGAGAACGCCTTTTTGTCCTCTAGACAAGGAAAGGGTTTATGGAATATGTAAGCTGAAGATTATAACTAAAAATACAAGTGGGGTAATTTATAGAAATATATGATATTCATGCAAAATTTGATTAAAACATATATGTATCTGACAAGGTTGATTCTAAAAATGCCATTGTTGTTAAAACCTATGAGGTGGACTTCCATACACTGATTAAATTTAAATATATATTAATGACATCAATATATATTAATGACATCAATTAATTTTGTGATGGAGGAAGAAACTGAAAAAGTGACCTTCGTAAACATTTTGTGATCCATTGTATTATGATGATGACTAATACTACATCCAGATCAGGATATAATTTGCCAAACGTCAACTAAAATGAGAGTTAGGATTAAAAGAAAAGTAGCTGAGAGTGTCTTTTTGTCGTCTAAAAAGGAAAGGCTTTATGGAATAAGAAAGTTGAAGATTATATTTAAAAATATGAGTGGGGTAATTCATAGAAATAAATGATATTTATACAAAATGTGATTGAAATGTATATGGATGTGACAAGGCTGATTATAAAAAGGCCGTTGTTGCTAGAAGGGCAGAGTTTTCATATTTCAAAAATTTTTATTTGTAATGTCTTGAAATAAAGTCAAATGAAATTAGCACATTAGATGGGAAGCAGGGAAAGTTAAAGGAAATGGACAGAGATATGAAAATTACCTGTTCCTACAGTTGCTGATGGCAGTGGGAATTCTACAATGGTAGAAGAGATTTTTGTTAATAGTTGAAATGAAAAATATACTTGTTTAAGATACTATGCAGTAGAAAAGAGAAAATGCAGATACTGTTGGCATTTATTGTCAAATATATGCAAATAATGCCTAATTTTGAGTATATATTTATTAGGAAATTTTTTGTCTACATAAAAGTTTCAGAAAATATGATTCGGAGAGAAGCCTAAAATCACATTTACATTTACAGGCAGCACACTGATTATTCTAAAGATGTAGAGGGATTTCAGAAAGAAATTGAAAGCGTAACATTCTTACCTGAAACGGGTGATGCTACACTTGCAGTGCTCCCTAGAAATGCAGAAAATATAGATCTCTTAGAAAATGCTACTAGAATCAACAGCTTTAAGCAAACTGCAGTATGATCGCAACACTGAATTAAGAAGAAAGATTAGAGACTGGAGGGGAACGGGATTCCTGGCTTGAACTTTAACTGTTGGGGTAGGGAGATGGGGGCGGCAAGAAGATACGAAAGGGAAATGTGCTATAGCTGGGCTTTGAGGCCAGGGATTTGCTCTGCTCTTGTGTACCTACGAAGGTGTTAGCTAGGGAGGCATGTGTAGAGACTGGAAGTGCAAATGCAACCTGAACAATGCTCTCACATTCTTGCGACGATTGAGGCCATTCACTGGTTGAGATGTAGAGGAGCGCAGAGTTGTTGGGCTGTAGTTTCTTCCTTCCCACAATCCCTTGTTGTAAAAGAGCAGACTTATAGCATTTCTGACTGACTATGATGCTGCAGTGAGTGTAAGGGGACGGCAGTGTTTGTGGTTCCAGAATTACAAAGAGGCTGTCAGTTCAAGAGATGGCTTGCTCGTGGAGTATGATTTTATAGGCCTTTATCACCCAGAGACTCAGATCTCCTGTAGTGGTAGAAGCTGACCTCTGGTGCATACCTTTTTTAGGTGCATGCATAGTGACTTGGTCTTCTGAGGGTTCAAACATGTTATTGGATTGCAGAGGATTTATGCTGGAGCTGAGTATGAAGATTTCAATACAAATGTTATATTATGATGTAGGTTTTTAATTAAAGGTGCGGCCGTGTACTTTCTACTGCATGTTTTCGTGTGATTTAGATTCGAGTATGGAATGTGAACATTGAAGCACTGGGATAACCCAGTTCACAGTACCAAAGAACCATATGTAGAAATAGAAAATTCTTGGAACCGTTGATCCTGATATGGTTGAAGTTCCAGTGGGAATAGAGAATATTGCGGTTGAAATTTGAGCTTAAGAAATAACTCCTTCAACTAAGAGTTCAATCTTTCACAAACCTCAGCTGAAAGCATATTTCGATAAATGGTTTTGAAACTATTCTCTATGGAAAGCGTATGAGGTGGACTTCCGTACACTGATTAAATTTAAATAAATATTCATTGTTTTATGACATCAATTAATTTTGTGATGAGGAAGAAAATGAAAAATTGACCTTCGTAAACATTTTGGGATCCATCGTATCATGATGTTGCCTATTACTACATCCAGATCTCGATATAATTTGCAAATCGTCAAATAAAAGTAGAGCTTAGATTAAAAGTAAAACAGATGAGAACGCCTTTTTGTACTCTAGACAAGGAAAGGGTTTATGGAATATGTAAGCTGAAGATTATAACTAAAAATACAAGTGGGGTAATTTATAGAAATATATGATATTCATGCAAAATTTTATTAAAACATATATGTATCTGACAAGGTTGATTCTAAAAATGCCATTGTTGTTAAAACCTATGAGGTGGACTTCCATACACTGATTAAATTTAAATATATATTAATGACATCAATTAATTTTGTGATGGAGGAAGAAACTAAAAAAGTGACTTTCGTAAACATTTTGTGATCCATTGTATTATGATGATGCCTATTACTACATCCAGATCAGGATATAATTTGCCAAACGTCAAATAAAATGAGAGTTAGGATTAAAAGAAAAGTAGCTGAGATTGTCTTTTTGTCGTCTAAAAAAGGAAAGGCTTTATGGATTAAGAATGTTGAAGATTATAACTAAAAATATGAGAGGGGTAATTCATAGAAATAAATGATATTTATATAAAATTTGATTGAAATGTATATGTATGTGACAAGACTGATTCTAAAAAAGGCCGTTGTTGCTAGAAGGGCAGAGTTTTCATATTTCAAAATTTTTTATTTGTAATGTCTTGAAATAAAGTCAAATGAAATTAGCACATTAAATGGGAAGCAGGGGAAGTTAAAGGAAATGGACAGAGATATGAAAATTACCTGTTCCTACAGTTGCTGATGGCAGTGGGAATTCTACAATGGTAGAAGAGATTTTTGTTAATAGTTGAAATGAAAAATATACTTGTTTAAGATACTATGCAGTAGAAAAGAGAAAATGCAGATACTGTTGGCATTTATTGTCAAATATATGCAAATAATGCCTAATTTTGAGTATATATTTATTAGGAAATTTTTTGTCTACATAAAAGTTTCAGAAAATATGATTCGGAGAGAAGCCTAAAATCACATTTACATTTACAGGCAGCACACTGATTATTCTAAAGATGTAGAGGGATTTCAGAAAGAACCACGAGGCCGCGGGCAGGGTCCCGGCGGCCGATTTTAACCGGGCGCGCAGCCCGGCACGGGGACCCTGCGCGCGGCCGAGTCGGGTGCGCGGGAGGCATTCTGTGAAATGATTGGCTCCCGTGGGTTGTGGCTGTACGGGAGCCAATCAGGGAGGCCATTACTGAAGGGTGGGGGGGCGATTACCGGCCTGCAGCCTCCGCGTGTCAGTTCTTGCGGAGGCTGCGCTCGGGGTGCCGGCGTCGGAGCTGCGGCGTGCTGTTCGGAGGCCTGCTGAGCATCGTGGTTTGCCGGGTAGTAGAGGAGCTGCAGCGTCTGTTGTGCCGGCTGTGGGCAGCTGCGGAGCCTCGGAGGTGGTTGCCTGCGGGCGGTTCGCGGCAAGTACGGGTGGTTCGGGGAGGTCATTGAGGGGGGAGCGTGGCAGTGGGTCTCTTTGCGGTGGCCCATTGTTTTCTCCGTGGTGTGTGGCAGCCGGTTGCTGTACGGAGCAGGGGGTCCTGTTTTGCAGTGGGTTGCTTCATTGAAAGCGAGTAGATCACAAGTGCAGCCCACATAAGAGATCCAGGACACTTCCAGGGAGGTGAAGGGGGGCAGCAGCTCCATGCAGCTGGGTGGTGGCTTTTCCCAGGGGTTTGCTTTTCAGGGCCTGTTAGGGGGTGCCTGGGCCACGAGGTCGGGCACGATCAAGGGGCTTGGCCCCGGCAGGTGCTTCGGGGTCTGGGGTGCGGGGGAGGGGGAAAGGGTAGAAGGGTCGGGGGGCTGCTGTTGGCGGTGGGGGTGAGTCGGGGGCTGTGTTGGGGGTACAGGGGCCATGGGAGGGTTGCTGCCAGCTGGGGCCCAGTGTGGCCCGGGCTATTGGTGTGCCCGCGGGATGGCTCACTGGTACCGGTGGTTACGGTGCCTCCGGGGGGCCGTCACCTTGGGAGCAGTGGCTGCGTGGGGGGCAAGGTTCGTCTTGTACCGACTGGGGAGGTCCTTGGCCGTCGGCGTGGTCCCTGGCTGTTCCCCCCCCCCTGTTTTCCTTTCATGTCTCCTCAGGGGCAAGTCATGGCGCAGCCGACATGGACGTCAGTTCCAGGATGCGAGAGATGGTTGGGACCAGTATCGGGAGCGGTGTCGCAGCATGGAGTGGCGGCAGAGTCAGCGCGGGGGCATTCCCTAGAGGTTGAGGGTGCTGGCGTTGAGGACAATTCTGCAGCTGGGACGGATGCGGCGTCCGCACCTGTTCGCGGTGAGCCTGGTGAGTTGCTTGGGGACGGGGGGGGGAGGGGAGGGTCCAGTCGCCCGAAGGCAGGACGGGTAGGGGTTCGCGTACGAAGCGTCGGCGGTCTTGTCGGCGGCGGCATGGCTCGAGTTCATCCTCTTCCTTTTCGAGGGGGTCGTCTTGGGCGTCTGGTCAGCTCGAGGGGATAGTGGGCGGGGGCTGGCTCCCAGTGTGGGTGGAGGGGCCGTATCGGTGGTGGGTTTTCCGGAGCTGTGGGAGGGTGTGCCGCGTAAATTGCGGCGAAAGACCCGGAAGCGGCGCTATCTCGATGTCTTCCGATTGCTTGCAGGGAGGGGGCGTTCGGGGGAGAGTCGGAGGAAGAGGAAGGCAGATGGAAAAGCTGGGAGGGTTAAGAAGGTGACGCGTACTGTAGTGAATTGGACCTGGGCCTTTTGCGGTCGGCCAGCGTGTGGGGTCGCCATGAGCCGGGGCAGTATGGTATGTTGCGCGCCTATGCCGATTCCCTCCTAGGGGCGTCTCAGACGCTTGATGGATGGGCTTGGCTGAACTACGATGAAAAGTTCAGGGATAAAATGGAGGAGAGTGGAACGCTGTCGTGGGGCACGCAGGACGTTAACCTGTGGCTGACTCAGATGTCGGCTAGGTCTGGGGTCCGTGGGGGGGGGGTTGGGGGAAGGGTAGTGGTGGGGTGGTGGGGGGGGGGCGCTCGTTCCTTTTCGCACGGGGGCAGTTGGAATGCCGCAAAGGGTCACTCCTGCTCCTTGTGTGCTGGGTCTCACTACGCCGCCACGTGCGTCAAACAAGGCGCCGCTGGCGCTGGCGGTCCCACTCCTAAAGGGCACGGAGGGGTTGGGGCGGGCGCCATCGCCGACTCGGCTGGAGGCTTTGGAGGGCTGGCTAAGTCGCTATCCTCGACGGCGGGAGGCAGTGCTTCTGTCCTTGGGTGTTCGTTTCGGTTTGGTTATCCCGGCGCGGGGTGTGGTGTTGGCTACGCATGCGCGAAATGTAGAGCATACAGGACAAATTCTTTGGGGAATTGTGGTTAAGGAGGGTGGCGGGCCCCTTCGCGAAGCCCCCTTTTCCTGGCCTGGTGATTTCTCCGTTGGGTATAGTTCCCAAGAAGGAGCCAGGGAGTTCCAGTTAATTCATAATTTGTCCGGTCTGGTAGGTGCTTCTGTTAATGATAGCATTCCGCGGGAGTTTTGTACGGTCCGTTATGCGTCTTTTGATAAGGCGGCGCTGCTGGTGAAAAAGGGCTGGGCGGGCGGCCCTCATGGCGAAAGGGACATTGCATCGGCGTTTCGCTTGCTACCGGTCCATCCTTCCTCTGTCCATTTCTTGGGTTGTTGTTTGCAAGGGGGGTATTATTTGACAAGTGTATGCCGATGGGCTGTTCGGTCTCTCGTGCTTATTTTGAGATGTTCCGACCTGCCTGCGGTGGGTGCTGGTTCGGGTGTCCGGATCGTCGCGTGTGGTACATTACCTCGATGATTTTCAGTTTGTGGGTTCGGTGCAGTCGGAGGAATGCCCAGAGATGTTAGCCGCGTTTGTTTGGCTAGCACGTGAGTTTGGGTACTGTTGGCGGACGGGAAGACGGAGGTTCTGTACACGTGGTTGACCTTTTGGGGGTGGAGTTAGATTCGGTGGAGATGGTCGCGCGTCTGCCGCAGGACAAGGCTGATCGTTTGCGGATTTCGGTGGCTAACGTGTTGTTGGCCCTCAAGAATTCCGGGAGGGATTTGCAGGCGCTGTAGGGGTCTTTAAATTTTGCGTGTTGGGTGATTCCCATGGGGAGGGTGTTTTCGCGTAGGTTGGTATGCGCTACGGCCGGTGTGCGGATGTCTCACCACCGGATTAGGGTCGCAGGGGCCATGCGGGCGGACCTGATGGTGTGGAGTCGTTTCTTGGTCAACTGTAATGGGACTTTTGTTTTGATGGAGTCTGGGGTGTCTAGTGAGGCCTTACAGTTGTACACTGATGCGGCGGGGGGAGTGGGATTGGGGTTTATTGCCGTGGGGGCCTGGTGTGCAGATCGTTGGCCGGCATTTTGGCACGCTGCGGGACTGACCCGGAACATCCCCTTCTTAGAGCTCTTTCCGATTCACGTGGTTTTAGAGCTATGGCCAGAGCGGCTTCGGAACCGATAGGGTGCTCTGGTGGTGTGATGCTGAGGCAGTGGTCGGTGTGGTTAATCGAGGCAGTGGTCAGTGTGGTTAATCGCTACTCCCCTAGGTGCTTGAAAGTGGCGGGCTTGTTGCGTGCAGTCGTATTGGCTTGTTTGCGTTTGCATATGTCGGTACGAGCGCGGCACATCCCGGGAGGCACTAACAACATCGCTGGTGCTCTCTCGTTTTCCGTGGGAACAATTCCGGGCTCTGGCCCCAGAGGCGGAAAAGGGTGGATCGGTGGTCCCAGAGAGCTTGTGGAACATTGGCCTCGTGAGATGCTAGACTTGCTGAAGGACTCGGTGTCTGCGGGGACTGGGACTGCGTATAAGCGGGGTTGTGACCGGGTGGTTGCCTTTTTGGTGGATAAGGGCTGGCAGGAGGGGGGATCCTGAGGGTTTGATTGGGCGCTATATTGTGGATGCCAAGCGCGCCGGTTTCTCTCGTTCGGCGGTGAGGGCGCACTTGGCAGGATTTCATTTTTTTTTTTTTTTTTTTGCGAGCGCGGTTGGTTGCGGTGTGCCTGTGGGGGGGGTTTGCCGCTTCGGCTTTTGCTCGGGTGGGAGCGCGTTCAGCCTACACCGTGGGACTCGAGATTGCTCATTACGCATGAGCTCCTGGTGAGGGTTTGCGGGGTCTTAACGCAGGTAGCCTTGTCTGCGTACGAAGCTTCTTTGTTTCCGGCTGTGTTTGCATCGCCTTTTTTGGTGCTTTTCGGATCGGTGAGTTGGTCGTGGACTCTGGGCGGGGGGGAGGCGTTGGGGGGTTGCAGGCGCGGTATGTTCGGGTGGAGGGTGGTCGGTTGCGGATCCTTTTTGGCTCGCTCTAAGACAGATCCACGGGGAACGGGTTTGTGGGTGTTGCTGGGCATGGTTGGCGACCCACGGGTTTGCCCGGTTCGGGCGGTGGGGCAGTATTTGTCGGTGCGTCCAGGGTTAGCGGATACTTTTTTCGTGCAATCAGATGTGCGGGTTTTGACCCGTTTCCAGGTATCGGCGGTACTGCGCCTGGCGTTGCGAGAGGTGGGGGAGGACCATGTGCGATTTGCGCCTCACTCCTTTCGTATTGGGGCTGCTACCACCGCGGCGGCGGCGGGATTGCCTAGTCAGGTGATTCGAGGCATGGGTCGGTGGCGCTCTACGGCTTTTCAAGGTTATGTGCGGCTGTAGGAGCCCGGGGTAGGGGTCTGGTTTTAACTGTTTATTTCTTTTGCAGATGGGGGTATCGGGCCTGCAGTTGCTGCCTTTGCTACAGCGCCATGGGAGGACGTCCCGGGGTCCAGCTGCCCTGATTGTGCACCTGGGGGGCACTGACCTGGTGTCCTGGTCTTGCCGATAGCTGATCCGGGCTGTTCAGGTTGATTTGGGGGTGGTTCTGCGAATGTTTCAGGTGTTATGTTGTTTTGGTCGGACATTGTTCCAAGGCCGGCCTGCTGGGACCAGCGTCGCTGGTCACGGGGCTTGACCAAGATCAATTGTCAGATTGGTCGCTGGATTTGTGAGAGGGGTGGTTACCTGATCTTGCATGACTGGGTGGATGTGCGGTGCAGGGCTTTATCGAGCTGATGGGGTTCACTTGTCCCCAGTTAGTATGGACTTGCTCCTTAATGACTGGCAGGAGGCCTTGGAATATATGTTTGTCCATGATGTGCGCTGGTCGCAGCTTCAGGTGGGGGGGGGGGGCGGCACATGAACGAAGTTATGTGCCGGTGGCGGGATCCCGGAGGTTTCCGGGGTCCGGAGCAGCAGTTTATAATTGGGAGGGGGCGGGGTGCCCCTGACCCGGTCAAACCTCGAACGACTTTTGCTAAGGGCATGGCGGAGTCGGGAGAGGGGCATGGCAGCTTGCCGGGTGGCAAGTATGGCATTAGCGGTGGCAGGCGCTTTGCTATGGTATGGCTGGTGCAGCCGGGTGCCGCTAATGGGGGATATGAAGTTTAATGTTATCTTGTTTTAATTGCTGTTGGGTAATAAAGCTGCGACCAGTTTGTGTTCCATGAAATTATGGTGTTATGTCTTTTGTCGGGGTGGGAAGGGGTAGGGGTGGGGGGGGTTTGAAAGGGTGGGGCCCGGAGTGCCGGGTCCGCCTGCCCCGGTTAATTGAAAGCGTAACATTCTTACCTGAAACGGGTGATATTACACTTGCAGTGCTCCCTAGAAATGCAGAAAATATAGATCTCTTAGAAAATGCTACTAGAATCAACAGCTTTAAGCAAACTGCAGGATGATCGCAACACTGAATTAAGAAGAAAGATTAGAGACTGGATGGGAACGGGATTCCTGGCTTGAACTTTAGCTGTTGGGGTAGGGAGATGGGGGCGGCAAGTAGATACGAAAGGGAAATGTGCTATAGCTGGGCTTTTGAGGCCAGGGATTTGCTCTGCTCTTGTGTACCTACGAAGGTGTTAGCTAGGGAGGCATGTGTAGAGACTGGGAGTGCAAATGCAACCTGAACAATGCTCTCACATTCTTGCGAAGATTGAGGCCATTCACTGGTTGAGATGTAGAGGAGCGCAGAGTTGTTGGCTGTAGTTTCTTCCTTCCCACAATCCCTTGTTGTAAAAGAGCAGACTTATAGCATTTGGGACTGACTATGATGCTGCAGTGAGTGTAAGGGGACGGCAGTGTTTGTGGTTCCAGAATTACAAAGAGGCTGTCAGTTCAAGAGATGGCTTGCTCGTGGAGTATGATTTTATAGGCCTTTATCACCCAGAGACTCAGATCTCCTGTAGTGGTAGAAGCTGACCTCTGGTGCATACCTTTTTTAGGTGCATGCATAGTGACTTGGTCTTCTGAGGGTTCAAACATGTTATTGGATTGCAGAGGATTTATGCTGGAGCTGAGTATGAAGATTTCAATACAAATGTTATATTATGATGTAGGTTTTTAATTAAAGGTGCGGCCGTGTACTTTCTACTGCATGTTGTCGTGTGATTTAGATTCGAGTATGGAATGTGAACATTGAAGCACTGGGATAACCCAGTTCACAGTACCAAAGAACCATATGTAGAAATAGAAAATTCTTGGAATCGTTGATCCTGATATGGTTGAAGTTCCAGTGGGAATAGAGAATATTGCGGTTGAAATTTGAGCTTAAGAAATAACTCCTTCAACTAAGAGTTCAATCTTTCACAAACCTCAGCTGAAAGCATATTTCGATAAATGGTTTTGAAACTATTCTCTATGGAAAGCGTATGAGGTGGACTTCCGTATACTGATTAAATTTAAATAAATATTCATTGTTTTATGACATCAATTAATTTTGTGATGAGGAAGAAATTGAAAAATTGACCTTCGTAAACATTTTGGGATCCATCGTATCATGATGTTGCCTATTACTACATCCAGATCTCGATATAATTTGCAAATCGTCAAATAAAAGTAGAGCTTAGATTAAAAGAAAAACAGATGAGAACGCCTTTTTGTCCTCTAGACAAGGAAAGGGTTTATGGAATATGTAAGCTGAAGATCATAACTCAAAATACAAGTGGGGTAATTTATAGAAATATATTATATTCATGCAAAATTTGATTAAAACATATATGTATCTGACAAGGTTGATTCTAAAAATGCCATTGTTGTTAAAACCTATGAGGTGGACTTCCATACACTGATTAAATTTAAATATATATTAATGACATCCATATATATTAATGACATCAATTAATTTTGTGATGGAGGAAGAAACTAAAAATGTGACTTTCGTAAACATTTTGTGATCCATTGTATTATGATGATGCCTATTACTACATCCAGATCAGGATATAATTTGCCAAACGTCAAATAAAATGAGAGTTAGGATTAAAAGAAAAGTAGCTGAGAGTGTCTTTTTGTCGTCTAAAAAAAGGAAGGCTTTATGGAACAAAATTGTTGAAGATTATAACTAAAGATATGAGTGGGGTAATTCATAGAAATAAATGATATTTATACAAAATTTGATTGAAATGTATATGTATGTGACAAGACTGATTCTAAAAAGGCTGTTGTTGCTAGAAGGGCAGAGTTTTAATATTTCAAAAATTTTTATTTGTAATGTCTTGAAATAAAGTCAAATGAAATTAGCGCATTAAATGGGAAGCAGGGGAAGTTAAAGGAAATGGACAGAGATATGAAAATTACCTGTTCCTACAGTTGCTGATGGCAGTGGGAATTCTACAATGGTAGAAGAGATTTTTGTTAATAGTTGAAATGAAAAATATACTTGTTTAAGATACTATACAGTAGAAAAGAGAAAATGCAGATACTGTTGGCATTTATTGTCAAATATATGCAAATAATGCCTAATTTTGAGTATATATTTATTAGGAAATTTTTTGTCTACATAAAAGTTTCAGAAAATATGATTCGGAGAGAAGCCTAAAATCACATTTACATTTACAGGCAGCACACTGATTATTCTAAAGATGTAGAGGGATTTCAGAAAGAAATTGAAAGCGTAACATTCTTACCTGAAACGGGTGATGCTACACTTGCAGTGCTCCCTAGAAATGCAGAAAATATAGATCTCTTAGAAAATGCTACTAGAATCAACAGCTTTAAGCAAACTGCAGTATAATCGCAACACTGAATTAAGAAGAAAGATTAGAGACTGGATGGGAACGGGATTCCTGGCTTGAACTTTAGCTGTTGGGGTAGGGAGATGGGGGCAGCAAGTAGATACGAAAGGGAAATGTGCTATAGCTGGGCTTTTGAGGCCAGGGATTTGCTCTGCTCTTGTGTACCTACGAAGGTGTTAGCTAGGGAGGCATGTGTAGAGACTGGGAGTGCAAATGCAACCTGAACAATGCTCTCACATTCTTGCGAAGATTGAGGCCATTCACTGGTTGAGATGTAAAGCAGCGCAGAGTTGTTGGGCTGTAGTTTCTTCCTTCCCACAATCCCTTGTTGTAAAAGAGCAGACTTATAGCATTTGGGAATGACTATGATGCTTCAGTGAGTGTAAGGGGACGGCAGTGTTTGTGGTTCCAGAATTACAAAGAGGCTGTCAGTTCAAGAGATGGCTTGCTCATGGAGTATGATTTTATAGGCCTTTATCACCCAGAGACTCAGATCTCCTGTAGTGGTAGAAGCTGACCTCTGGTGCATACCTTTTTTAGGTGCATGCATAGTGACTTGGTCTTCTGAGGGTTCAAACATGTTATTGGATTGCAGAGGATTTATGCTGGAGCTGAGTATGAAGATTTCAATACAAATGTTATATTATGATGTAGGTTTTTAATTAAAGGTGCGGCCGTGTACTTTCTACTGCATGTTTTCGTGTGATTTAGATTCGATTATGGAATGTGAACATTGACGCACTGGGATAACCCAGTTCACAGTACCAAAGAACCATATGTAGAAATAGAAAATTCTTGGAATCGTTGATCCTGATATGGTTGAAGTTCCAGTGGGAATAGAGAATATTGCGGTTGAAATTTGAGCTTAAGAAATAACTCCTTCAACTAAGAGTTCAATCTTTCACAAACCTCAGCTGAAAGCATATTTCGATAAATGGTTTTGAAACTATTCTCTATGGAAAGCGTATGAGGTGGACTTCCGTACACTGATTAAATTTAAATAAATATTCATTGTTTTTTGACATCAATTAATTTTGTGATGAGGAAGAAAATGAAAAATTGACCTTCGTAAACATTTTGGGATCCATCGTATCATGATGTTGCCTATTACTACATCCAGATCTCGATATAATTTGCAAATCGTCAAATAAAAGTAGAGCTTAGATTAAAAGACAAAACAGATGAGAACGCCTTTTTGTCCTCTAGACAAGGAAAGGGTTTATGGAATATGTAAGCTGAAGATTATAACTCAAAATACAAGTGGGGTAATTTATAGAAATATATGATATTCATGCAAAATTTGATTAAAACATATATGTATCTGACAAGGTTGATTCTAAAAATGCCATTGTTGTTAAAACCTATGAGGTGGACTTCCATACACTGATTAAATTTAAATATATATTAATGACATCCATATATATTAATGACATCAATTAATTTTGTGATGGAGGAAGAAACTAAAAAAGTGACTTTCGTAAACATTTTGTGATCCATTGTATTATGATGATGCCTATTACTACATCCAGATCAGGATATAATTTGCCAAACGTCAAATAAAATGAGAGTTAGGATTAAAAGAAAAGTAGCTGAGATTGTCTTTTTGTCGTCTAAAAAAGGAAGGCTTTATGGAACAAGAATGTTGAAGATTATAACTAAAGATATGAGTGGGGTAATTCATAGAAATAAATGATATTTATACAAAATTTGATTGAAATGTATATGTATGTGACAAGACTGATTCTAAAAAGGCCGTTGTTGCTAGAAGGGCAGAGTTTTAATATTTCAAAAATTTTTATTTGTAATGTCTTGAAATAAAGTCAAATGAAATTAGCACATTAAATGGGAAGCAGGGGAAGTTAAAGGAAATGGACAGAGATATGAAAATTACCTGTTCCTACAGTTGCTGATGGCAGTGGGAATTCTACAATGGTAGAAGAGAGATTTTTGTTAATAGTTGAAATGAAAAATATACTTGTTTAAGATACTATGCAGTAGAAAAGAGAAAATGCAGATACTGTTGGCATTTATTGTCAAATATATGCAAATAATGCCTAATTTTGAGTATATATTTATTAGGAAATTTTTTGTCTACATAAAAGTTTCAGAAAATATGATTCGGAGAGAAGCCTAAAATCACATTTACATTTACAGGCAGCACACTGATTATTCTAAAGATGTAGAGGGATTTCAGAAAGAACCACGAGGCCGCGGGCAGGGTCCCGGCGGCCGATTTTAAACAGGCGCGCGGCCCGGCACGGGGACCCTGCGCGCGGCCGAGTCGGGTGCGCGGGAGGCATTCTGTGAAATGATTGGCTCCCGTGGGTTGTGGCTGTAAGGGAGCCAATCAGGGAGGCCATTACTGCAGGGTGGGGGGGGGGCAATTACCGGCCTGCAGCCTCCGCGTGTCAGTTCTTGCGGAGGCTGCGCTCGGGGTGCCGGCATCGGAGCTGCGGCATGCTGTTCAGAGGCCTGCTGAGCATCGTGGTTTGCCGGGTAGTAGAGGAGCTGCAGCGTCTGTTGTGCCGGCTGTGGGCAGCTGCGGAGCCTCGGAGGTGGTTGCCTGCGGGCGGTTCGCGGCAAGTACGGGTGGTTCGGGGAGGTCATTGAGGGGGGGAGCGTGGCAGTGGGTCTCTTTGCGGTGGCCCATTGTTTTCTCCGTGGTGTGTGGCAGCCGGTGCTGTACGGAGCAGGGGGTCCTGTTTTGCAGTGGGTTGCTTCATTGAAAGCGAGTAGATCACAAGTGCAGCCCACATAAGAGATCCAGGACACTTCCAGGGAGGTGAAGGGGGGCAGCAGCTCCATGCAGCTGGGTGGTGGCTTTTCCCAGGGGTTTGCTTTTCAGGGCCTGTTAGGGGTTGCCTGGGCCACGCGGTCGGGCACGATCAAGGGGCTTGGCCCCGGCAGGTGCTTCGGGGTCTGGGGTGCGGGGGAGGGGGAAAGGGTAGAAGGGTCGGGGGGCTGCTGTTGGCGGTGGGGGTGAGTCGGGGGCCAGGGGAGGGTTGCTGCCGGCTGGGGCCCAGTGTGGCCCGGGCTATTGGTGTGCCCGTGGGATGGCTCACTGGTACCGGTGGTTACGGTGCCTCCGGGGGGCCATCACCTTGGGAGCAGTGGCTGCGTGGGGGGCAAGGTTCGTCTTGTACCGACTGGGGCGGTCCTTGGCCGTCGGCGTGGTCCCTGGCTGTTCCCCCCCCCTGTTTTCCTTTCATGTCTCCTCAGGGGCAAGTCATGGCGCAGCCGACATGGACGTCAGTTCCAGGATGCGAGAGATGGTTGGGACCAGTATCGGGAGCGGTGTCGCAGCATGGAGTGGCGGCAGAGTCAGCGCGGGGGCATTCCCTGCAGGTTGAGGGTGCTGGCGTTGAGGACAATTCTGCAGCTGGGACGGATGCGGCGTCCGCACCTGTTCGCGGTGAGCCTGGTGAGTTGCTTGGGGACGGGGGGGGGGGAGGGGAGGGTCCAGTCGCCCGAAGGCAGGACGGGTAGGGGTTCGCGTACGAAGCGTCGGCGGTCTTGTCGGCGGCGGCATGGCTCGAGTTCATCCTCTTGCTTTTCGAGGGGGTCGTCTTGGGCGTCTGGTCGGCTCGAGGGGATAGTGGGCGGGGGCTGGCTCCCGGTGTGGGTGGAGGGGCCGTATCGGTGGTGGGTTTTCCGGAGCTGTGGGAGGGTGTGCCGCGTAAATTGCGGCGAAAGACCCGGAAGCGGCGCTAGCTCGATGTCTTCCGATTGCTTGCAGGGAGGAGGCGTTCGGGGGAGAGTCGGAGGAAGAGGAAGGCAGATGGAAAAGCTGGGAGGGTTAAGAAGGTGACGCGTACTGTAGTGAATTGGACCTGGGCCTTTTGCGGTCGGCCAGCGTGTGGGGTCGCCATGAGCCGGGGCAGTATGGTATGTTGCGCGCCTATGCCGATTCCCTCCTAGGGGCGTCTCAGACGCTTGATGGATGGGCTTGGCTGAACTACGATGAAAAGTTCAGGGATAAAATGGAGGAGAGTGGAACGCTGTCGTGGGGCACGCAGGACGTTAACCTGTGGCTGACTCAGATGTCGGCTAGGTCTGGGGTCCGTGGGGGGGGGGTTGGGGGAAGGGTAGTGGTGGGGTGGTGGGGGAGGGGGCGCTCGTTCCTTTTCGCACGGGGCAGTTGGAATGCCGCAAATGGTCACTCCTGCTCCTTGTGTGCTGGGTCTCACTACGCCGCCATGTGCGTCAAACAAGGCGCCGCTGGCGCTGGCGGTCCCGCTCCTAAAGGGCACGGAGGGGTTGGGGCGGGCGCCTTCGCCGACTCGGCTGGAGGCTTTGGAGGGCTGGCTAAGTCGCTATCCTCGACGGCGGGAGGCAGTGCTTCTGTCCTTGGGTGTTCGTTTCGGTTTGGTTATCCCGGCGCGGGCTGTGGTGTTGGCTACGCATGCGCGAAATGTAGAGCATACAGGACAAATTCTTTGGGGAATTGTGGTTAAGGAGGGTGGCGGGCCCCTTCGCGAAGCCCCCTTTTCCTGGCCTGGTGATTTCTCCGTTGGGTATAGTTCCCAAGAAGGAGCCAGGGGAGTTCCGGTTAATTCATAATTTGTCCGGTCCGGTAGGTGCTTCTGTTAATGATAGCATTCCGCGGGAGTTTTGTACGGTCCGTTATGCGTCTTTTGATAAGGCGGCGCTGCTGGTGAAAAAGGGCTGGGCGGGCGGCCCTCATGGCGAAAGGGACATTGCATCGGCGTTTCGCTTGCTACCGGTCCATCCTTCCTCTGTCCATTTCTTGGGTTGTTGTTTGCAAGGGGGGTATTATTTTGACAAGTGTATGCCGATGGGCTGTTCGGTCTCTCGTGCTTATTTTGAGATGTTCCGACCTGCCTGCGGTGGGTGCTGGTTCGGGTGTCCGGATCGTCGCGTGTGGTACATTACCTCGATGATTTTCTGTTTGTGGGTTCGGTGCAGTCGGAGGAATGCCCAGAGATGTTAGCCGCATTTGTTTGGCTAGCACGTGAGTTTGGGTACTGTTGGCGGACGGGAAGACGGAGGGTCCGTACCCGTGGTTGACCTTTTGGGGGTGGAGTTAGATTCGGTGGAGATGGTCGCGCATCTGCCGCAGGACAAGGCTGATCGTTTGCGGATTTCGGTGGCTAATGTGTTATTGGCCCGCAAGAATTCCGGGAGGGATTTGCAGGCGCTGTAGGGGTCTTTAAATTTCGCGTGTTGGGTGATTCCCATGGGGAGGGTGTTTTCGCGTAGGTTGGTATGCGCTACGGCCGGTGTGCGGATGTCTCACCACCGGATTAGGGTCGCAGGGGCCATGCGGGCGGACCTGATGGTGTGGAGTCGTTTCTTGGTCAACTGTAATGGGACTTCTGTTTTGATGGAGTCTGGGGTGTCTAGTGAGGTCTTACAGTTGTACACTGATGCAGCTGGGGGAGTGGGATTGGGGTTTATTGCCGTGGGGGCCTGGTGTGCGGATCGTTGGCCGGCATTTTGGCACGCTGCGGGACTGACCCGGAACATCCCCTTCTTAGAGCTCTTTCCGATTCACGTGGTTTTAGAGCTATGGCCGGAGCGACTTCGGAACCGATAGGGTGCTCTGGTGGTGTGATGCTGAGGCAGTGGTCGGTGTGGTTAATCGAGGCAGTGGTCAGTGTGGTTAATCCCTACTCCCCTAGGTGCTTGAAAGTGGCGGGCTTGTTGCGTGCAGTCGTATTGGCTTGTTTGCGTTTGCATATGTCGGTACGAGCGCGGCACATCCCGGGAGGCACTAACAACATCACTGGTGCTCTCTCGTTTTCCATGGGAACGATTCCGGGCTCTGGCCCCAGAGGCGGAAAAGGGTGGATCGGTGGTCCCAGAGAGCTTGTGGAACATTGGCCTCGTGAGATGCTAGACTTGCTGAAGGACTCGGTGTCTGCGGGGACTGGGACTGCGTATAAGCGGGGTTGTGACCGGGTGGTTGCCTTTTTGGTGGATAAGGGCTGGCAGGAGGGGGGATCCTGAGGGTTTGATTGGGCGCTATATTGTGGATGCCAAGCGCGCTGGTTTCTCTCGTTCGGCGGTGAGGGCGCACTTGGCAGGATTTCATTTTTTTATTTTTTTTTTTGCGAGCGCGGTGGGTTGCGGTGTGCCTGTGGGGGGGGGGGGGTTGCCGCTTCGGCTTTTGCTCGGGTGGGAGCGCGTTCAGCCTACACCGTGGGACTCGAGATTGCTCATTACGCATGAGCTCCTGGTGAGGGTTTGCGGGGTCTTAACGCAGGTAGCCTCGTCTGCCTACGAAGCTTCTTTGTTTCTGGCTGTGTTTGCATCGCCTTTTTTGGTGCTTTTCGGATCGGTGAGTTGGTCGTGGACTCTGGGCGGGGGGGAGGCGTTGGGGGGTTGCAGGCGCGGTATGTTCGGGTGGAGGGCGGTCGGTTGCGGATCCTTTTTGGCTCGCTCTAAGACAGATCCACGGGGAACGGGTTTGTGGGTGTTGCTGGGCGTGGTTGGCGACCTGCGGGTTTGCCCGGTTCGGGCGGTGGGGCAGTATTTGTCGGTGCGTCCGGGGTTAGCGGATACTTTTTTCGTGCAATCAGATGTGCGGGTTTTGACCCGTTTCCAGGTATCGGCGGTACTGCGCCTGGCGTTGCGAGAGGTGGGGGAGGACCATGTGCGGTTTGCGCCTCACTCCTTTCGTATTGGGGCTGCTACCACCGCGGCGGCGGCGGGGGATTGCCTAGTCAGGTGATTCGAGGCATGGGTCGGTGGCGCTCTAACGGCTTTTCAAGGTTATGTGCGGCTGTAGGAGCCCGGGGTAGGGGTCTGGTTTTAACTGTTTATTTCTTTTGCAGATGGGGGTATCGGGCCTGCAGTTGCTGCCTTTGCTACAGCGCCATGGGAGGACGTCCCGGGGTCCAGCTGCCCTGATTGTGCACCTGGGGGGCACTGACCTGGTGTCCTGGTCTTGCCGATAGCTGATCCGGGCTGTTCAGGTTGATTTGGGGGTGGTTCTGCGAATGTTTCAGGTGTTATGTTGTTTTGGTCGGACATTGTTCCAAGGCCGGCCTGCTGGGACCAGCGTCGCTGGTCACGGGGCTTGACCAAGATCAATTGTCAGATTGGTCGCTGGATTTGTGAGAGGGGTGGTTACCTGATCTTGCATGACTGGGTGGATGTGCGGTGCAGGGCTTTATCGAGCTGATGGGGTTCACTTGTCCCCAGTTAGTATGGACTTGCTCCTTAATGACTGGCAGGAGGCCTTGGAATATATGTTTGTCCATGATGTGCGCTGGTTGCAGCTTCAGGTGGGGGGGGGGCGGCACATGAACGAAGTTATGTGCCGGTGGTGGGATCCCGGAGGTTTCCGGGGTCCGGAGCAGCAGTTTATAATTGGGCGGGGGTGGGGTGCCCCTGACCCGGTCAAACCTCGAACGACTTTTGCTAAGGGCATGGCGGAGTCGGGAGAGGGGCATGGCAACTTGCCGGGTGGCAAGTATGGCATTAGCGGTGGCAGGCGCTTTGCTATGGTATGGCTGGTGCAGCCGGGTGCCGCTAATGGGGGATATGAAGTTTAATGTTATCTTGTTTTAATTGCTGTTGGGTAATAAAGCTGCGACCAGTTTGTGTTCCATGAAATTATGGTGTTATGTCTTTTGTCGGGGTGGGAATGGGTAGGGGTGGGGGGGGGTTTGAAAGGGTGGGGCCCGGAGTGCCGGGTCCGCCTTCCCCGGTTACCACGAGGCCACGGGCAGGGTCCCGGCGGCCGATTTTAACCGGGCGCGCGGCCCGGCACGGGGACCCTGCGCGCGGCCGAGTCGGGTGCACGGGAGGCATTCTGTGAAATGATTGGCTCCCGTGGGTTGTGGCTGTACGGGAGCCAATCAGGGAGGCCATTACTGCAGGGTGGGGGGGGGGGGCGATTACCGGCCTGCAGCCTCCGCGTGTCAGTTCTTGCGGAGGCTGCGCTCGGGGTGCCGGCGTCCCTCCCTCCCTCCCTGCCTTGGGGCGGCGGGGGGGCTGTGGGGTGTTGCAGCTTGGGGGGGTCCGGGATCCCGGAGGTTTCCGGGGTCCGGAGCAGCAGTTTATAATTGGGCGGGGTGCCCCTGACCCGGTCAAACCTCGAACGACTTTTGCTAAGGGCATGGCGGAGTCGGGAGAGGGGCATGGCAACTTGCCGGGTGGCAAGTATGGCATTAGCGGTGGCAGGCGCTTTGCTATGGTATGGCTGGTGCAGCCGGGTGCCGCTAATGGGGGATATGAAGTTTAATGTTATCTTGTTTTAATTGCTGCTGGGTAATAAAGCTGCGACCAGTTTGTGTTCCATGAAATTATGGTGTTATGTCTTTTGTCGGGGTGGGAAGGGGTAGGGGTGGGGGGGGGGTTTGAAAGGGTGGGGCCCGGAGTGCCGGGTCCGCCTGCCCCGGTTAATTGAAAGCGTAACATTCTTACCTGAAACGGGTGATGCTACACTTGCAGTGCTCCCTAGAAATGCAGAAAATATAGATCTCTTAGAAAATGCTACTAGAATCAACAGCTTTAAGCAAACTGCAGGATGATCGCAACACTGAATTAAGAAGAAAGATTAGAGACTGGATGGGAACGGGATTCCTGGCTTGAACTTTAGCTGTTGGGGTAGGGAGATGGGGGCGGCAAGTAGATACGAAAGGGAAATGTGCTATAGCTGGGCTTTTGAGGCCAGGGATTTGCTCTGCTCTTGTGTACCTACGAAGGTGTTAGCTAGGGAGGCATGTGTAGAGACTGGGAGTGCAAATGCAACCTGAACAATGCTCTCACATTCTTGCGAAGATTGAGGCCATTCACTGGTTGAGATGTAAAGGAGCGCAGAGTTGTTGGGCTGTAGTTTCTTCCTTCCCACAATCCCTTGTTGTAAAAGAGCAGACTTATAGCATTTGGGACTGACTATGATGCTGCAGTGAGTGTAAGGGGACGGCAGTGTTTGTGGTTCCAGAATTAGAAAGAGGCTGTCAGTTCAAGAGATGGCTTGCTCGTGGAGTATGATTTTATAGGCCTTTATCACCCAGAGACTCAGATCTCCTGTAGTGGTAGAAGCTGACCTCTGGTGCATACCTTTTTTAGGTACATGCATAGTGACTTGGTCTTCTGAGGGTTCAAACATGTTATTGGATTGCAGAGGATTTATGCTGGAGCTGAGTATGAAGATTTCAATACAAATGTTATATTATGATGTAGGTTTTTAATTAAAGGTGCGGCCGTGTACTTTCTACTGCACGTTTTCGTGTGATTTAGATTCGAGTATGGAATGTGAACATTGAAGCACTGGGATAACCCAATTCACAGTACCAAAGAACCATATGTAGAAATAGAAAATTCTTGGAACCGTTGATCCTGATATGGTTGAAGTTCCAGTGGGAATAGAGAATATTGCGGTTGAAATTTGAGTTTAAGAAATAACTCCTTCAACTAAGAGTTCAATCTTTCACAAACCTCAGCTGAAAGCATATTTCGATAAATGGTTTTGAAACTATTCTCTATGGAAAGCGTATGAGGTGGACTTCCGTACACTGATTAAATTTAAATAAATATTCATTGTTTTTTGACATCAATTAATTTTGTGATGAGGAAGAAAATGAAAAATTGACCTTCGTAAACATTTTGGGATCCATCGTATCATGATGTTGCCTATTACTACATCCAGATCTCGATATAATTTGCAAATCGTCAAATAAAAGTAGAGCTTAGATTAAAAGAAAAACAGATGAGAATGCCTTTTTGTACTCTAGACAAGGAAAGGGTTTATGGAATATGTAAGCTGAAGATTATAACTAAAAATACAAGTGGGGTAATTTATAGAAATATATGATATTCATGCAAAATTTGATTAAAACATATATGTATCTGACAAGGTTGATTCTAAAAATGCCATTGTTGTTAAAACCTATGAGGTGGACTTCCATACACTGATTAAATTTAAATATATATTAATGACATCAATATATATTAATGACATCAATTAATATTGTGATGGAGGAAGAAACTAAAAAAGTGACTTTCGTAAACATTTTGTGATCCATTGTATTATGATGATGCCTATTACTACATCCAGATCAGGATATAATTTGCCAAACATCAAATAAAATGAGAGTTAGGATTAAAAGAAAAGTAGCTGAGAGTGTCTTTTTGTCGTCTAAAAAAGGAAGGCTTTATGGAACAAGAATGTTGAAGATTATAACTAAAGATATGAGTGGGGTAATTCATAGAAATAAATGATATTTATACAAAATTTGATTGAAATGTATATGTATGTGACAAGACTGATTCTAAAAAGGCTGTTGTTGCTAGAAGGGCAGAGTTTTAATATTTCAAAAATTTTTATTTGTAATGTCTTGAAATAAAGTCAAATGAAATTAGCACATTAAATGGGAAGCAGGGGAAGTTAAAGGAAATGGACAGAGATATGAAAATTACCTGTTCCTACAGTTGCTGATGGCAGTGGGAATTCTACAATGGTAGAAGAGATTTTTGTTAATAGTTGAAATGAAAAATATACTTGTTTAAGATACTATGCAGTAGAAAAGAAAAGAGAAAATGCAGTTACTGTTGGCATTTATTGTCAAATATATGCAAATAATGCCTTGTTTTGGGTATATATTTATGAGGAAATTTTTTGTCTGCATAAAAGTTTCAGAAAATATGATTCGGAGAGAGGCCGAGACTCACATTTACATTTACAGGCAGCACACTGATTATTCTAAAGATGTAGAGGGATTTCAGAAAGAAATTGAAAGCGTAACATTCTTACCTGAAAAGGGTGATGCTACACTTGCAGTGCTCCCTAGAAATGCAGAAAATATAGATCTCTTAGAAAATGCTACTAGAATCAACAGCTTTAAGCAAACTGCAGTATGATCGCAACACTGAATTAAGAAGAAAGATTAGAGACTGGATGGGAACGGGATTCCTGGCTTGAACTTTAGCTGTTGGGGTAGGGAGATGGGGGCGGCAAGTAGATACGAAAGGGAAATGTGCTATAGCTGGGCTTTTGAGGCCAGGGATTTGCTCTGCTCTTGTGTACCTACGAAGGTGTTAGCTAGGGAGGCATGTGTAGAGACTGGAAGTGCAAATGCAACCTGAACAATGCTCTCACATTCTTGCGCTGATTGAGGCCATTCACTGGTTGAGATGTAGAGGAGCGCAGAGTTGTTGGGCTGTAGTTTCTTCCTTCCCACAATCCCTTGTTGTAAAAGAGCAGACTTATAGCATTTGGGACTGACTATGATGCTGCAGTGAGTGTAAGGGGACGGCAGTGTTTGTGGTTCCAGAATTACAAAGAGGCTGTCAGTTCAAGAGATGGCTTGCTCGTGGAGTATGATTTTATAGGCCTTTATCACCCAGAGACTCAGATCTCCTGTAGTGGTAGAAGCTGACCTCTGGTGCATACCTTTTTTAGGTGCATGCATAGTGACTTGGTCTTCTGAGGGTTCAAACATGTTATTGAATTGCAGAGGATGTATGCTGGAGCTGAGTATGAAGATTTCAATACAAATGTTATATTATGATGTAGGTTTTTAATTAAAGGTGCGGCTGTGTACTTTCTACTGCATGTTTTCTTGTGATTTAGATTCGAGTATGGAATGTGAACATTGAAGCACTGGGATAACCCAGTTCACAGTAGAAAAGAACCATATGTAGAAATAGAAAATACTTGGAACCGTTTATCCTGATATGGTTGAAGTTCCAGTGGGAATAGAGAATATTGCGGTTGAAATTTGAGTTTAAGAAATAACTCCTTCAACTAAGAGTTCAATCTTTCACAAACCTCAGCTGAAAGCATATTTCGATAAATGGTTTTGAAACTATTCTCTATGGAAAGCGTATGAGGTGGACATCCGTACACTGATTAAATTTAAATAAATATTCATTGTTTTATGACATCAATTAATTTTGTGATGAGGAAGAAAATGAAAAATTGACCTTCGTAAACATTTTGGGATCCATCGTATCATGATGTTGCCTATTACTACATCCAGATCTCGATAAAATTTGCAAATCGTCAAATAAAAGTAGAGCTTAGATTAAAAGAAAAACAGATGAGAACGCCTTTTTGTCCTCTAGACAAGGAAAGGGTTTATGGAATGGCAAGGCCGCGGAGCCATGTGCACGCGGCCACCATTAACCGGGGGGGGGCGGCCGCGTTCATTCCTCAACGGTTAGCGCGGTGAGGCAAGCCCAAGGGGAGGAGCGGTCGGGGAATATCCCGTACCATTGGTTGCAGCGCGTGACGGCCTGGCACGGCAGCGAATGGGACGAAGGAGTTGCAGGGGAGCTAGTGCGGGGACGTAGCGTGGCTCCGGCCTCTTGCCTTCGGATGCCAGATCCGACGGACGTGTGCGGAGGTTCGCAGTCAATTTAATTTGATTTATATTTTGGGCCTGAGGTGTCTTTCTGTCGGGTGGGTAGAGATTTCTCCCTGCTCTAGTGTAGCAGCTTCGTTCCTGTTGGTTTGAGCAAGAATTATTTCGTGCCGGGCCAATTGGAGGGGGAGGAGGAGGGGGCTCTGTGCAGCGGTAGTTCCGCTACTGTCCAGTGTTCTGGGTCGAGGCAGGTAATTTAAAGTTTGGGAGCTCTGGTGCGGCTTGGCAAGGGATTATAGTGTATTTCTTTGGGGTTGTGTTCCTCCTCAAATATGCCGCAAAACAAATCCGGCGGCAAGCGGGCTGCAAAAAGTAAAGAGCCCAGGGGGGTGAGTGGGGAGGGACGGATGGCTCGGGGGGGGAGGCGGATGGCGTCTGGTTCCAGCGGGGAGCATGGGGATAGCGGGGAGCGCGGTACTGCTGTCCGAGGAAAGTCAACGCGGGGAAGGGCCAGGGGCAGAACAGCACATACTGCAGGGACTGATCAGGAGAGGGGTCAGCCAGCAGGGGAGTCTGTCAGGGGTAACAAAGGGCGGAGGGGCAGAGGGGGAGCAGGTGGGACCTCGCGGACACGGATGGAGTTGGAAGGTGACAGAGGGGTTGATGGGTCAGAGTTTGAGCAGGGTGTCCCTCTGGGCTGTCAGGGAGGTGGGGATGGGGAGCAATTTCGGGGGAGGTTGGGACATAGGACAGCCTGGGCATCTGAGGGCCGGCCAAGTGGTGGTCCGCCCCCCCTGGAAAGTGGTGATAGATGGGGTTTTGCGGGCATGTGGGGGTGGCCACAGGATGTGGGCGGAGGCCCTTCACCCTCATGGGAGCACTGGCAGGGCGGGGGTCAGGGCTCCTCGCGTGCGGAGTGGCTTGGGGCTTGGCAGTCTCCTTGGATTAGGGCGGGTGTCTCGTCGCCTCTCCCTGTTTTTTCTCCGCAGGTACCTCCGACGTGGCAGTGTACGGGGAATCCTTGGTGGAGTGTGTCGCGGCCAGGAGACGGCTCGAGTTCTCGAGCTGAGGGCGGTGCGGCTATTGAGATGGAGACAGCGGTTCGAACAACTTCGGAGCGACCTGAGCTCAGTGTACCAGCAAATGAAGATACTGCGGGTGAGTTGGCATTTGAACTAGGGGCGGAGTCTGGGTTGGTAACGGGGACTGTGGTCGGAGATCGAAAGAAGAGAAGCCGGAAGCGGCGGCGTTCTTGTCATAGGCGCAAGCGATCGGATTCGTCGTACTCATCGTCCACTGACTCGTCGTCTAGTTCGACATCGCGGGACGGAAGTCAGGGCCGTGTATCAGGGAGGCCGGTCCGTGGGCGGGAACCCAGCGGTGCAGTGCCTACGGTAGCTGCGTTCTCTGAGTTATGGGAAAGCGTTCCGAAGAATTTGCGGCGAAAAATTCAAAAGCGTCGTTATATTGATATTTTTCATTTGCTGGAAGGTAGGAAACAGTCAGGGGACAGTAGGTGAAAGAGGAAGGAAGATGAGAAAGCTGGTAGGGTGCGGAGAGTCGCGAGGAATGTAGTGAACTGGACGAGGGCCTTTCTACGGCTAGCCAGCGTTTGGGGATACGAGCATCCGGAACAGTATGGTATGCTTTTGGCATACACGGACTCCATCTTAGAAGCGTCACAAAACCATGATAGTTGGGCCTGGCTCAACTATGATGAAAAGTTTCGCGACAAGATGGAAGAGAACCAGTTGTTATCTTGGGGTACACAAGATATCAATTTATGGTTAACGCAGATGGCGGTCAAATCAGGAGGAGGAGGGGGGAGTGTGGGCAGGGGGGGACTAGTCAGTACGGCGGGTGCTGGGAAGCCCTTTCGCGGAGGCGTGCCCCCGTCAGTGCAGAGAACTGCGGGGGGAGGGGGCACAGGCAACGTCTGTTGGCGTTTCAACAAGTCTTCCTGCCTCTTTCCGGACTGCAAATTCCGGCACGCATGCTCTGTTTGCGGAGGAGCACATTCCACCCTTAAATGTGTTAAAAGAGGTCCTACTGGATCCATCCCCCCCCTACAAAACAATAGGATTACGTGGAGCTTAGCCCCTACTCCCATTAGGTTACTGGCTTTGCGTCCATGGTTGAATAGGTATCCCAGGAGGGCGGACGGCAGTCTCTTAGAAAATGGATTCGAGTGGGGGTTTCAGATTCCTGTTGTGGGTCGGGTCGCCTCGGGCAGATCGACGAATTCGCCGTCGGTGAGACGTTTCTGTAATATTGTGAAAGACAAGTTGTTAGGGGAAATTTTACTGGAGAAGATAGCTGGCCCTTTTCCTGAGCAACCCTTCGAGGATTTCGTAGTTTCCCCATTGGGCATAATACCGAAAAAAGAACGAGGTAAATATAGACTGATTCACAACCTATCCTTCCCGGAGGGTGCATCTGTTAATGATCACATCCCAAAGGAATTGTGTGCGGTGCGGTATGCATCTTTTGATGAGGCGGTTGATTTAGTGAGAGATTGTGGCCGAGGTGCTTGATGGCTAAGACCGATATTGAGTCAGCTTTCCGATTGTTGCCAGTGCACCCCTCGGCGTTTCATTTGTTGGGCTTTCGTTTCGAGGAGCAATTTTATTTCGACAAATGCATGCCAATGGGTTGCGCGATATCTGTTCATATTTTGAACGATTTAGTACTTTCATGCACTGGGTGGTGGTACAGCGTTCAGGTTGTGCACAAATAGTGCATTACTTGGATGATTTCCTGTTTGTAGGGACGGCTCAGTCCGGGCAATGTCGGGACTTATTGAATAATTTCAACCAGCTAGCTCAGGAATGGGGAGTACCGTTGGCAGTGGCGAAGACGGAGGGGCCGACTATGAGTCTTACTTTTCTAGGGGTGGAGTTAGATACTAACGTAATGGTAGCGAGGTTACCGGTGGACAAGGTAGCGAGGCTGCGTGTATTGATAGCGAATGCGATGACAGCAGCTAAGATGTCGCTGCGGGATATGCAGGCCCTTATCGGTTCACTCAATTTTGCATGTCGTGTTATTCCCATGGGCCGCGTATTCCTCCGCCGGCTCTCGTTGGCTACAGCGGGGGTGGGTAAACCTCATCATCGGATCAGGATTTCCCGTAATATGCGAGCGGACTTAGGGGTCTGGGACGATTTTCTGCGTGAATTTAACGGGGTCTCGGTATTGCGGGAGAAGGTAGTGTCCAGTGAGGATTTGCAGTTATATACCGATGCTGCCGGAGGAGCGGGCTTGGGGATTTACTTTGGGGGCTCTTGGTGTGCGGCAGGATGGCCTCCGGCTGGCGGGAAGCTGGACTTACTCGTAATATCACCTTCCTAGAGTTGTTCCCGATCTTGGTGGTGTTGTCCCTATGGCCAGAGAGGCTGCGGAATCGCCAGGTAGTGTAGAACTGCGACAACGAGGCCGTTGTCAGCGTGGTGAATAATTATACCCCGCGATGCAGACCGGTCGCAGATTTAATGCGGCAAGTGGTCTTATCCTGTTTGCGGCTGAATGTGCTGCTGAAGGCTCGGCACATTCCGGGATGTATTAACACTATTGTTGATGCTCTTTCCCGTTTCAAGTGGGAGCTGTTTCGGACCTTGGCACCGGACGCGGAAGAGCGGGGAGCATCGGTCCCGGACAACTTATGGCAGATTGGCCTGTCGGCATGATTGACTTGCTAAAAAACTCTGTGTCGGCAGCGACGTGGGAAGCCTATCGAAAAGGCTACCGCAGTGTGGAGTCTTTCTTGTTGGAGCAGGGATGGAGACGGGGCCCTGCATCTGAGTGGCTATTGGGTCAGTATGTGTTCACTGCGAAGGCTGTGGGCTTGTCGCGTTCTACAGTGCATAAGAATTTGGCCGGTTTTTCCTTTTTCATGAAAGCTGTGGGGTGGGGTCCGGCGCGGGGTTTTTTTTTGACATCTCGGTTGTTGCAAGGCTGGGAGCGCTCGCATCCATCGACCGGGGATTCCAGGCAACCGATAACGCATGCCTTGTTAGAGCGATTGTGTGCGGTCTTGCCTCAGGGTGGTCTCATCGCGTACGAATGTTCCCTATTTCGGGCGGTTTTTGCAGTTGCCTTTTTTGGGGCCTTCTGAGTGGGCGAATTGGTGGCTGAGTCGGGAAAACGCGCGGGGGGCGGTGACTTGCAATTACACCACGTCAAGTTGGTTGCCGGAGGGCTGCACATACATGTTGCGTGCTCAAAAACCGATCAGTTGGGGAAAGGTTCATGGGTAGTGTTGCGACAGGTGGCTGGGGCATTGACTTGTCCGGTGGGGTTGTTGAGGGCATACTTGGATGTGCGCCCCCCGGGCTCGGGAAATTTATTCGTGCATAGCGATGCGCGGGTCCTTACGCGTTTTCAATTTACGGCTGTCATGCGGATGTCGTCGGGCTGTGCGGGTGATAGGGGAGGATGCTGGTCGTTTTGCTCCACACTCGTTCAGGATTGGGGCGGCTACCAGCGCGGCGCTGCGGCGGAGGGATTGTCGGAGCGGGAGAGATCCAGCGTATCGGTCGTTGGAGGTCGCAGGCTTTCCAAACCTATGTGCGTTTTGTAGGGGGGTGGGGGTCTCTAATCTATCTTATTTTATATTACAGATATAGGAGATGGTCGGTGTCGCTGTTGGGTGACTGGCCATTCGTTCGTTTACTGGGCTGGTCGGCGGGCAGCAACACGACCTATTGGCATGAATCTTGGACTGGAAGTCTCTGAGGTGGCCGTCACATGGCTGGGTGAGCGCGGAATGCGGTGGATCCAGCTCCTGCCTTTGCTGCGGCACCATGAGAGTCGGAGAGAGAAGCCTGATGTTCTGTTGATACACTTGGGAGGCAACGACTAGACGTCCTGGACTTGTCGCCAGTTGATTCGTGCGGTGCACAAAGACTTGGGGGCTGTATTAGTAATGTTATCGGGCGTGGTCAGTTTGTGGTCAGATATACTTC